>JAGVVM010001373.1:0-26659 GCA_019149425.1 Psidium friedrichsthalianum | reverse complement strand
GGTTTGTCGGCTAGCAGCGGGCTACAACCATGCAGGTGGCGGGCGGCGATTTAAAAGTGAATGAAGTGATCTAGAAAGCTATAAGTCGTTGGTGGAAATGTTTGTTTAAGCCCCATTTTGAATAGGCGTTGTGTTTCTAAACCTTATTGATCCATTTTAAAATTTATTAAATCCGTATTTGACTCAAATAAATAAAAGTGATTTAAAAAGTGGGTCAAAACTTATATTGACCCCTCTATTGAACTCATAGGCAGCCGACGCATGCTTATAATATAGTTGCTCTCGAACTCGGGAGAATGAATTTCCAGGAACGGGCTCGGACTATTTTACTCGCGGCTTGAATCTATTTCTGGAATGTCTCCACGGCCTCACATCAATCGATTGTCAGATGATATCACCCTTATTGACAACCCGGTGTCAAGTGACGATCCTCATCTCGCAATGTCCTCAATGGTCTTCTTGTATGTAGTTCCGCGAGATATCGATGTCCATCGCCACCGCGAGACCCCTCCGACTTTTGAAGAGCTCCACGATAACATTTAGTTTCTTGTTATGGTAGAATTCCTCGAGCGTTAGGAATTAGGACACCAACCCCGCTGCCTTCCTTCGTTGCTACAGCTAATTTTACCCTAAGTGCTTCTATCCTAAACGAGTGGCGAAACTCAACCAAGCAGTCACCTCAACCATTAGATCTGTCAAAGTGTATAAGGGGTCTGGTTTGGTTGCATTGAAAATGATTTTGATTAAATTGACTCGTTTTTCATGCAATATGTATCAGCGACTCCTAACTAATCGTTTTGACCTCCTTTTCTCCGTTTTTTGACCCTTTACTTGAGCTTAATGGCGAAATAGATCAATATAAACGTCTATTAAGACAGGAGAAGATTGATGGCCAAAGTCAGTCGACTAATGTGACTCGAGGATCGGGTGCTACTATAAGCATGACTTCACCACTGTGGTCGGCAAACATGGTTGATGGATCGGATGTAGTGTGGCATGCATTATGGCTGGACCACAAAGACAGTGAAGAGGATGTGGTCTTGTCTATGGCATGCATGGTGCCGCGGCACTTGCATTCTAATCTTTGATCGAGTGGATTAGAAGTCATGAATAGAAACTCTGGCCATTTAATCTAGCTATCCCACCACTGGCAATGCCAGTATGTAACAATGACATGTATAATTTAATAACAAAGATTTTGTTTAGTATAATAATTTTTTTGATGCCTATGCGACTAATATTATAACATTTATGAGCCATAATTTTGTGACCCAAAATAAACTTGTTTAGCATAACAAGTCCATTTTAGAAACTGCCTATAGAAATCAATTGCCTAATAACAATGGCCATCAAATCGTAACGGTTACTATCCTGGATCATATATAGTTATAAACAAAAAAAAAAAATAGTATCCTAGGTTACTATCTATATGATCACATATACTTCGCAATCAATATGTTGTTATCCTAGTTGTAAAATTCTGTTTTTGTGTCCTGACACTTTAATAGGAAAATACTATGCAAATAATATCCCCACCAGATAATCTTGGGACTTTGGCTTTACATTTGCATGTTTTAATGGGTTGGAGTTCTTAGGGCCGGTCATTGCTTAATCTTGGATAGAGTCAGTGACATTGGCCTGCAAGTAGAACATTGGGCCAATCAAGCTATATCCCACATCAGCTATCTATGACTCAATAAGATTCTATCAATATTTGATTAGGCTTACAAATTTGACGAAAAATTCCGTTCTGTAATCATTTTCCAATTTCACCAATGTAACAAATTAGCCAATAACTTAAATCCATAGAATCTATACATTGTTCAAGAGATAACTGAAAACCTTTCCAATGTTCAAATATTAATGTGTTAATGTATAGATAAATTCTCAAAAAACTCAAATTTAAATTTCGAAAGGAAAGTTAGAAGTTTATAGATGCAGTAGGAGAAATGCAACCAAAACAGGAATGTGTGATTGGCTAAGTGCACTCAAAGCAGACAGTCATCACAATCCACCGTTGAATGAGAAAAGCTGAACGAACTTTGCAACTATACAATCATTCAGTCTAGATGGAAATAAATTAGTATAATTTATGATCATCACTCCTGTTTTTATGCTTTGTGGCTCGTATTAAAGAGCGTATCATCATTCTTTTACCAAGAGGATATTTTTGCCAAAATTTGAATTGTCATGCTGATATGTCTACTCCTTAGAGAGGTCCTGTGTAATATGCTTTGAACGATATTATGTAAAACAACAAAATATCTTCGCATGGGTCATATTGTTTACCTATTTGGGAAGAAATTAAGTATATTCGTGAACTACATGAAGAGTATAAGTGATTTTTAATTTCTTCTTAGTTAGATATGTAGCCAATAAAATTAAAAATAGAAGGCTCGTGACATATGGTAAAAATCGATGTAGCAATCAAGAACGGTGATACGATGGAGCAATCAAGCTTCCTGCTACTACCACCGAATTGTGCACTGCAACTCCTCGTCCTCTCTCTGTGTCTGTCTCTATTTGTCTTTCCCCAACCAGCGTTGGATGGTTTCTTACGCAATTTCGATTGGACATCAAATATATAAATATATATTAAGCTCTCACCATAGTCCATTAAGTGAGAAATGGTCAAAGATAGTGCTGGTTACACCACTCACCAAGAAGCATTTACTCACCCTTGGAAAAATTTAAAATACTACATGCATTAGGTCATATGATGATCGTCGCGTGACAAATCAATCGTACGCGCACGTGACGCGCTTGTCATCCTATTACGTGGCCCTTTTATTGTGAAATCGCTCATATTTCATTCGTTTGCTACACTGTGAATTGCTATAAAACGTATGATCGTAACATGAAATATAATTAATGTGGAAAATTTTCTAAATTAGAAGTTGTGCCTTATTAGAAGTCTAGGTTATGCCTTATTAGGAGTTTTTTCCTTTATATATATAGCAGAAATATACAGAAATTTGAGGAACAGTATTTTTCCTCTAAAACTCTATGCGTTAACATGGTATTAGAGCTTAGATTTTGCTTTTTATGAATATTGTATACTAATCCTTGATTACGGTGGTCCCGCTCACCGGTGAGCGAGCTGGGGGCTCGGGGGCAGCGACCCCAATTTTTTTTCCACCATCGACCTTGATCAGGGACAACCTAGACTATCGCCACACCAACCTACCATGACTCTATTTGTTGCCACACCTATCAGTCCATGACCCAAACATCAAAGATTGCCATGGCCACACCGGTTCCATGTGGTTACTGTGCCAATAAGCTCATCCAGAAACTCCCACCTCTGTTTTTTATCCTTGCGTACACACAGACTCATGGCGGATTAGAGTCCTATAGGAATAGTGATTCCCCACCAAATTAAAGGGGGGAATTTGAACACACGAGCACTTTTGGAGAATCTAACCACCAAATTGACTTAGATTCTGACTCAAAACTAGACCCTAACCCGACATCATAGAATGATTCATCTTCGTCACAGTTAAGTTAGATAGAATCGACTATAGCTTATGATCTCAGGTTATTGAGATGTATATCATAGGCAAAAACAAGACATTAATGGAAACCCCTGAGCCTCTACCTACAGACCCTCAATTTTGAAAGTGAAAAATTAAAGACTCAACTATCAAACGGTGGCTGATCAACTCAATGAACCCAGTCCTAATTGAAATTTCATTCGCTTCAACAACGAAGTCAGTTTGGGATTCAGTGGCAATGACCTTCTTCGATGGAAAAAATACCTCTCAAGTTTACGACTTGAAGAGGCATGTGGCTCAGATGAGACAAGCAAAAGGACTAATTAAGGAGCATTACAACAACCTTCAAGGTCTATGAAGAGAGATCGACTTCCGTCGTTCGAATCCAATGAGATGTCCTGAAGATATTGAAGACACAATGTGGCTACACAGGAAGATCAGGTATACATCTTTCTTGACGGGTTAGACGACTATCTTGACAAGGTCCAAGCAGCCGTTTTCTACGATTGAACAAGCCTATGTATGTGTCTAATGGGTAGACATAAGACAAACTGTAATGCTAACCAATAGTAACAGTGTCTATGATTCGGCAACCATGATATCTCAAGGATAGAAGACGAATGTCAAAGCAAACCAAGAACTGTTGTTGTATATGGCTAAGCCTGGGGTTACGCAAGAAGGAGGAAGACCTAGCTCAACTCCACACTAGAAAAATTCTCCTAGGGGAGGCTGCTCAAATTGTGGTAATGCTAAGGTTACGTATAGTAATGTTTTTATTCTCAAAGCAACTTTTGAAACAAAACACTTTTTTTTTATTTCTGTTCTCGACAACGATTTCTAAAAACAGAAACACGTTTAGTAACTGCAAAAAATTCTATTTTCAAAACAAAAAAAGAACAGAACGCGTTTGGTAATTGCATAAAGTTTCTGTTCCCGAAACAAAAAAAGAACATAAACGTGTTTGGTAACGCAAAAAAAAAAAATTTGTTCATGATTTTTTTCATTAATTCTATTCATAATTTTTTCATTTAATTTTGTTCCTAATTTTTTCAATATGGACAAGATCAACTATAAAAAAAAAATTGAAAAAGAAGACGAATTGAAATTGAATAATGAGAACATGAAATATGTTTTTCATAGATAGAAAAAATTACAATTATAAGTCTTACATATATGTTCTCAAGTAGATAAAATATTATTACATAATTGAAAAATACAAAGTCATGAAATTTCATGCATATTATAGTCCCTTGCCATTTTTTGCAATACTTTACCTAAGCACGTTCATCTCACTTGCTTGCGCATCCGATACATCATCAGCAACCTCTTCTTCTGTAGATCCATATGCGTAATTAGGATCACCATAATCAAAAAATTTTCTGTCCATCCTATCTTGGTCGCGAATATAATTGTAAAGAGCACAACATGCAATCACAATGAAGGCTTGCTTCCGAATTGTAAAGGAAGGCATGTTTTGCAATATAAAGAACCGCTTCTTTAGTGCCCCAAATACTCTATCAATTACGTTCTGAAGTGAAGAATGCCTATGATTGAATATTTCTCTTGCTGTTGTAGCCGCCTCCCTCTGCCGTTATAATCATTCAAATGATACCATTCATCTTTAAAGAGCGTTACAAAATTTCGAAAGTGGTGCATAACTAGAATCTACCACGTAGTATTTGCCTACAACAAGGTCATAGAGATTTGTTATGATATGCACCACGATATGATTATAAGCAAACTACTGCTGATAGACAAAGAAAATACCTAGTGGTGATCGAGGAAAATGCTATTTAGGATCCTCAAGTGCGTCGAGAGCACCCGACAATCATTGGCTGATCCTTCCCATCCAGCATACATAAAGGTAAATTTCATGTCAAAGGAACAAGCACATGGCACATTATAGGTGGTGGTCCCTTTCCTATTTCTATATGGGACTTGCTTCGACAAAGACACAATAACACTAATGTACGTACTATCAATAGCACCTATGTAGCTCTGTGATTATACAAAAGTATAGTGTTATGCAAGATTATTGTGACGGCCTGAAAATTAGGCATCCGAATTGTCATAATAAAATTCGGACTTTCTCGAGAAGAGGATTAATTTTCGAACGCGAATAATTATTAGAGCGTTGGTCCGAAGTTTGTTCGTCGTTCGATCGCGCCAAAGAAAATTCCCATTCGCATTGAGAAATTTCTCGTTCGCGTTAAACCCCAATTGAGTCCAATTCTTGTTGTGCGAACTCGAGAAATATTTTCGCTCGTCGTGTGAATTTTTCACCCCATCCTGAATTTTCAGATTTTATTAGCTTCAGGACAAAGAAATTTAACGTTTGATCCACCTTTCCTTTTTATTTTCGGCTGAACTTCTCCTCCAGTCAAATGACCTCTTGCCCCACTAATCTCACTTCCCCCTCTTTGTCTTTTTCGGCTGAAGCTTCGCCTAGCCCACATGCCTCTTAACTTTCCACTCCCATTTGCCGCTGAGGTGGAACTTCTTCTTTGGATAAAATTTCGGCTGCCTGCTCCACTTTCTCGGTTGAGAAGCTTTCCCATGCAAGTGAGACAAGAATGTCATGATTACCATTTCTACTATGAGCGCATGAATGAACTATACTACATCTAGCACCTCATTCTTCTTTCTTCTCTATTCTTCTTCATTGGACATCCCCTCGGCTGAAGCTGATCTCTATTGGACTTCTGCTACAGCTATATTCTTCTTTTTCTCCTTCGATCGTCGCGGCTAATACTGCATTTTCTGCTGCCACCTGCTATTTCTTTTTCTAGGATTGCCGTGTGCTGCTGTCGTCCCTCTACGCTACTACCATCTTCGTTTTCCTCAACTGCAGCTTGGAAATTGCCGGTGTTCTATTGAGTCTGCATCTTCTTGGTGGCTCAGGAGCTTGTTGTTGCTCCTTTCTTCTTTTTGTTGCAACGATGAGCTGCTGGATTTTCTGCTGCAATCCCTCTTCTTTCAGCTGCTTGTTGGCTGCATCTTCCTTGTGTCTTCATGCGACCACTGACTTCACTGGATCTCCATCTTTTGCAGTTACGTATACCTTATTCTCCATTGCTGTTTCTGCTCTTTTCTTCTTTCTTTGGCTACCGTGAGCTATTGTTCCTCAGTTGCTCCTCTGCGTTACTGCTCCTTCTTCGTCCATTTCCCTCGGCTGCATGAGATTTTGTTGCTGATCAACCATCATTCACATGCTCGACCACCGCTCAGTCTAGCCGCGTTACGCGCAAGCCAAGCCATGTCCATGGCCTAAGCTCATCGCCATTGTAGCCCGAGCTCATCGTCATCCGTGGCCTATGCTCATCGCCGCCGTGGCCCGAGCTCGTCATCGCTTCGCCGAGCCACCTCGCCACCATCGCTCGTCTAAGCTTGCCGTTCAACCGAGCTGTGATCGTCTGCCATTCCCGAGCTCGAACTCGATTTTTAGGTGAGCACATTTCTAAACTTGACTTAGAATGTCGGGTATGCTAAGGACTCAAATTAGGATAAATTTTATAATTAAAAATATTTAATTTCTGGGACGTTAAATGTCGAGTATTGGTTAATAGCTATAGGAGTAAATTGGTCTTTGACGAACTCTAGAAATTGCCATGTGTGCCGGATTACTGGCCCTTGAACCTAGACAACTTAGAATGGAAATCGAGTCTTAGAATGCGAGTTTTTACAACGTGCGATACTTGGTTATTATATTCGACATATTTTGAGGTGAATTATGTGCCCATGTGAATAATCTTAGGGAATGCATGGAGCAAAACTGACTTACATGAGTATTTAAAAGTTGAGCTAATTGAGGACTCTGTTGCTTATCATTGATCTGTATGCCGGCATGAGACATGTGCGTTTAGCGAAATGTGTAGAACCGTGTGGGATGGCCTGGCAGTGTCTTGGGAGCCACCGGGAAAGCGAAGCGATAAGAAGATGCCGATTGTAGTGTTATTGAGCCACGATCATTGCACTTGAACGTGCTCGGCACAGGATAGAGTGACAAGGGTGTCAACTTCGATGTGTTTAGATACCAGTTGAGGCACAGGCCTGAGACGTCTATGACATAGCCGGGTCCGGAAGTGCTATTGAGTCACCGGGGACCCCAAAAGAATTATTCAATATCTGCATATGTATTTGCACCTGTATGATCTGAAATCATAATATTTAGGTGACGATTTACATTCTAACATTTGGCGTATGCTGCTTTCTAAATTAAGTTTAGAAGTGTGTTTACTGAGTTTCGACTCACATTTTGTGACTGATCGCCCTTTTAGACCCTTGACCATAGATATGAGTGTTCCCCGAATCCGCCATGGGATCCCTCAAGAGATCAAGACCGAGATAGTTACATATCCTACCATGGACGAAATTTTGTATGAGAAGTATAATTATACTATATGGTTCGACAAGAGATATGACGTTTTAATTCCTCATAAATACGAGTGGTGGAGTTGCCAGAGAGATCAGGAAGAGTGGCAGGATCCTTTATAGGGCCTAGATATCTCAGTCTTCTCTATGAGACTGGCAGACCTAGTGAATGCGACTACTTTTGGTGGTGAAGTTATAGACCCTGAGCCTATGTAGATGCTAAACTCAAATGGGAATGTAGTGATGGAAATTAAGGGAGCAAATGATGTATTTATCGAGTAGACGAATGGCGAGCCTAGATCCCTGATATCTGAGGAGTCTGATCAGGAGGAGTGGACCTTACCAGAGGACGAGTAGTTCCCCAATAAGATAAAGGTAGAGATTAGTGGCTTTTTGGTTTGGCTTGTTGTTTTTTTTATCTTGGCTAACTTATGTTTTTGAGGTTCAAATGATAACCTTTCCCTCCAGGTTGTATAGAACTTTTCCTGTTATATGTTATGCTATGTAAATTCGATTTCTCTATCTCTCTATCATGTATGTGGTTTTGTCTGGGGTTTTGCGCTTCTCGCTATGCGAATCTAGTAGTCGTCATTTGGCCGCGATGAGTTATGGGCCATCAATAATATTGGCCAGACGATGTTCGAATAGGCAGGAGGCGGGATGTTATACATCCACCAGGTTCGGGGCGTGACAATTATCAATTACAAGTACTTGATGATGTACACTTAATATGAAAAATATACCTTAAAGTAGCATGAGTGGTTAAGATCTAGCATAATCTCCTCCAGGACAACATCAAAGGAAGGTGCTTTGATGACTTCATTTAAAAGTTTGATCGGTGCTTTCAACACTACAGTAAAATACTTATTAACTGTTTGCGAGAAATGTTGGAATCTCTCGCATAAAACTCTCACAAAGCTCTTCTAACCAACCATGAATAAAAAGATACGAACTTCTCAATCTATTTTAATATACCAACTATCTTTCAACCAACCCTTTTCTTTCATTAATTCACATAGATTCAGAAAAACATGTATTTCCAACCTAAATGCCTCATATATTCTATCCAAGTGTCCACGAATAATCTCGCTTACTCATTTGGCTCTCAATTGTTTGCCGTCCCTACATGGTTCTTTCACGTATAAGCACTTGTCCAGCACCTGAGCATAGATCCATGAACGTATTATCTTAATATGAAACCCATTTAAGCATGTTCCAACTAAAGCTAACTATCCAGTAGACACAGTATTTATTCCTCTTCCATTGTACTTATAACATCACACAAATACAATGACATTAACGTAGATACTTGGAAAAAAGAACACAAATTTCACGTAATCCATCATACTCATAGCAAATTCAAACGGAAGAGTCTCAGCATGAATATCCTCAAACCAAACAACAATCGATGAGATGAGTTGTAAAATAAAATGAAATCAAACACCACATAATCCACACTGCATTTCCCAATATCTCCTAAAGATTTTGGAGGAGTGGATTCCTCGTTTTGGAAGTGCTTGTGATGAAAACCTCCCTCCATTCAACACTAGCACATGTTTTTTCCATTCATTTGATGTAAAGTTATCGTCCAACTCAGGTATGGCAAGTAGGATATTAACCACAACTACTACGGAATAGGGGTTCGCATATGGTTGTAAGGTGCCTGAGGAGGAGTTGATCATGTCTTCAATGGCTTTGCAAGTTATGGTTAAACTTGTTGTTCTTTCTTCTTCTCTTGACATTCGGAGTCCTATCTAAGTTGTGCTTATCATGAACTGGAGTACTAGGATTGCCAAGTGTGAAGCCCTCCTCATCAAGGTGGTGATAGCCAATGCCCTCTAGAGAATCATTACCGTCATCTTAACAATTGTCATCATCGTCCAATAATGTCAAATATTGGCCTCTTCCTATTGTCTGGTCCTCAGTAGCGTACGTATCACCAAATACGCACAACTCGAAATAAAGAGGAAGCCCATCCTTCTTGAACTTTGCCTATTCACTACTATCTTGCAATTTTCACAATAAATAGCATACATCAGTAACATAATCAAAACCATTAGAACTTACATATACAATGGTCTAAAAATGACAAAATGATACCTTGATGTGAAGCTCCCATATGCTTGGATCATCGATAGTCACTCTTTATTAACATTATCACAACCAAATCCAAATTGTGAAAGAAGTTTCTTGAAACTATCATATTGCATTTTCAACTTATTCGCCTTATTTCTTAATTGTACTTTGGTATATTGGACTCCCATCTTATTGTTGAATGCAGTCCTTATATTTTTCCACCCTAATTTGTTGAAAGTGCAAGAGGTACAATTTCCTTTTTTGACCTCTTCTACCATCAAACTCACAAACAAGTTGGTGGAAGTCTCGTTCCATTTTGCCATGAATATTTCTTTTTAAGATGCCATCAAATCTTGACTAATTCATCATCATATTAACAATGCAATCATAAGCTCAATCAATTATAAGCAATGAAACAATTCCAACAAAAAATAATATGTCAAAGCATTATATTCTCTCAATTCAAACAATCAAATGAGGCATCAAGAACAACTACATAATGCCAAAAAAAAAGTGCATTATTACTGGCACGAATAAAAAATGAACTTATGCTCATATGACATGTGTAGTATCATATTATATTTATTCAACCAATTCAAAAAATATAATATAACATGTGAGGGATCCAATTGAGAGTTCGACCAATTCAAAAAGTTAGACCACAAATTTTCAAGTTTAATATAGCTACCTAAACAATAAGCCTAAAAGTTTAATAGTGCTACTCAGTAAATCAAAATAAGAAAACCAAATCTTGAACAACTATTTTCAACGTCTACTCTGCATGGTAATATTAGAATTTCATCTTATTGTCCACCATACATATTGATGCAAAAATGATACTGCCAGCCACCAACAAATCCCTTGATGCAATTCTTGATGAGAGGAGACCATCAACGTTGTTCAAATTCATTTCCACTGTTATATCAGCTGAGATTGAAAATTTAGAAGGTACACTATTACAGAAAATTATCTTTCCGTGAATAGGGAAATCCTCAATTAGATAAAGAGGTTCATTAACTTGACATAACTCCAAATGTAGTCTTCTTATCTCCGCATTTTACATCACTGTTTCCTCATAGAAACATACCAAACATAATCAAATTTACTTTAGCATAACAAATGTAACTAACAAAAATTTACTTTCATGGTTATCAATTTGACTTCATGGAGTACATTCAATAAGCACATGAAGAGAACTTACCAGACTTTATATGCTCAGCAAATAAATCTACCAAATTGATAAAAATCTCTATCAAATGAGTATCTAAATGTTCCTGATGCTGGGACAGAGTAATTGACCAGCAAGAATGAAAACAACACGCAAACCCTCTCCCTAGAATAAGTACAAAAAAGAAATTAAATCATAATTCTCAAGTGGATAGAGCGAACATCTATTGAAGAACAAGCAATTATAATAAAAGCAGGTGTAAAATGCAGAAACAAACTAGAAGTGTCAGCACATGGAATCACGATAAAACAATTGAACAGGCACAAGAATCCAAAGCTCAGACTTATACAGAACAAGAAAGGGCCAAAATCGCAAGTACCTATTAAAGAAAAGATGCTAATGTAGCACCTAGTGAGCTTCTCCTTTGCCTTGCGATTAAAATAATCAGCAATGACCAAAGACTAATCATGCATAGAGCCAAAAAAGAAGAGCAAAAACACTCGAGAAACTTGAAACATTGGTGTGGTGAGCGCGAGGCCGTGGCTTGCCATCGTTGGATAAGATTAAAGCTCAGCTGGCAATGGAGGGCTCGACTCGTGCGAAGCCAAGGCTTGCCATCACCGGTTAAGATCAAAGCTCCACCAGTGATGGAGGGCTCGACTAGCGCAAGCCTTGCCTAGATCTGGCGGGGCTTGACTCGTGCAAGCTCGTCCACATATTGGGTGCCCAAAAAAGGAAGAAGTAGAGCATGAACCAGCGAAAACTTAACAAAGGTGCGGCGGCCGATCGAGGAACGGCGTTGGCTGGTCTTCAGAAGAGGAGTGTGAAGGAGAAGTTGTTCGTGTGTCTTTAAAAGAGGAGTGCAAGAATAAAAGTGTTCTCAAGAAAATGTTCCAATTGTTGTTCTAAGAAATTTTCCGGGGATACAAAAGCAAGTTTTTTTTTTGTTTTTCATTTATGCTTTAAAAGTGTTTTTGCCTCTCAAAAGTATTCCCGAAATACTTTGGGGTCACTTTTTTACCGTACATGTTTCTAAAGGTCATCATGCGCAGCCTAAGCATACGAGGGAGATATACTTTAAACTTCATGGGTATCCAAACTAGTGGAAGGACTTGAAGGCTTGAAAGCAAGTAGAAGGAAAAGGGAGAACTTTTCTAGTGATCGCAGAGCCTCAACTATCATTGATACCTCACATGGATCCACAGAATAAGCAGAATGTGATGTCAAAAAGTAGTCGTGGTAGTACTTTGGCGAGTTTTAAGCAAGATGACTATAATTACCGGATCATTGACTTAGGAGTTATGAATCAAATGACATTTACTCCTGATGATTTGGTTCATATTTCAAAATCAAGACATAATAGTATCTCAAATGCTAATGGATTTACCTATTCGATGATTGGGGCCAGAGTTGTTGCAATTTCCCTTACACTCTCTCTCCCCAGCACATTGCTTATCCCTTTATTATCCACCAAATTAATTTCAGTTAGACAAGTTGTTGAAGATTTGAATTACGTTGTTCTAATGTAACCCCACTTTTGTTCGTTTCAAGATATTCTCACAAAGGAGATAATTAGGTGTGGTACTAAGAGAGGGGGGCTATATTACATGGATGACTTTAGTTCTGAGAGTGCAAATCATACGAGGTGCATCCATTAGTAGGGAGAAATAGATATGGCTTTGACATCAATGGTTTGGAACATCCGTCATTAGTTGTTTGAAATGATCTTTTCTTGATCTTTGTTTTCTTTTGAATTGAGGGACTTAGATTTACAATGTCAGACTTGCATATTAGTTAAGAGTCATAGAGTTTCTTTTCCAATGTTTAAATAAAAGTAAAGTCCATTTTTCTTTGAGATCATTCAGATGTTTGGGGTGCATCTCTTGTTACTGCTGTTTCATTGTAGGTGGTTTTGTGATATTCTTGATAACTATTGTACTATGGATGACATGGCTTTACTGTTGAGAAGCAAAAATGAGGTAGCCAAAGATATTTCGAAATTTTTGTACTACGTTACAAAGCCAATTTTGGTGGGTAAATCCAGATTTTGAGAAGTGATGATGATGGGGAGTATATGAACGAAAAATTTTAAGGAATATTTTCAAAAACATGGCATGAACCATAAGTCGTCCTACTCCCAAACACCTTAGCAGAGTGATGTCATGAGAGAGAAAGAACATGTTGGGCTAACAATGCAACCTAGAGAGAGGTGAATAGGTTTTTAAAAAAAAATTCAGAGAATGCACAAAAAACATTAGATGATCAGAAAAAGATTGGGTGACAAATGTTTGCGCAATGTATCTACGTATGTACAAATAGAATAATGACTTAGAAAAGATTAGTTAGACTAGATATACAGTGGTTCAGTTATATCCCAAGCCTACATTCATCCATACAAATAACAGGCACAACAGGGCTAGAATGTCGTACCATTAGAAATTGCCTCACAGTTATAAACAGTACGTGAGCTAATCTTTCACACGATAGATTACACTATCTTGATACAGTCTCACTACTTACAAAATATACAATTAATTTGCCACGATTACAAGGCTACAAAAATCACAAAGATCTTTTTCAGTTTAGGCTTTAAACTATAACAATTTCTAGAGCAAACTTTAGCTATTCATCCGTTCAAGTGGTTGATTCTATCATTGGCCTTCATGAGCTCGTCTTTTAAAACATTTAGCATTCTAGCCGTTTGAACCACTTCAGTCAAAGAAAAAGAGCCATTAGATTGGGATGGGATACTTTTTCCTTACACTAATAGTAGCTTCTTTTGAGTTAGCATGGACGAGCCTAAAAACAAGCGTTGAGATATTGTTCCTCACTGACAAGTTACTGTTTCACTTTGATAAAGCCAGTGACTATTTCCAAGAAGATTAAAGTCCTCCCGTTGGCTTTCCATCAAGCTCTGATTACTTTAACCAATCTTTCTCAAACATCATCACATTAGAAATTTTAGAGCTCATTGACTTGATCTTTCAAGATTCATATCAAAAAATCGGTGGTCAGATCTTTTTGAGGGTACTTACCAGTTATTTTTACTAAATACTTCAGACATCACTTCATGCTTCAAGCCAATAGACAGAAGTGATGCTTACATACCCAAAAGTAAATCAAAAAAAACTAAAAATTTTTGATAGTTTGAAAATCATTCAAAATGTTTTACAAGATGTTTCTCCAACAGAATAGACATATCCTTGAAACAGCTCAAGCTCTCCTAATTGAGACTTATATAACTCAGAGATTTTGGGACAATGCTGTGGCTACAACTATGCATCTCACAAACGGATGTCATATAGTGTTGAACTTCCAAACACCACTATAAGTCTTGTCCACATAGTTTCTTTACCGTATATCCTAAATCATTTCTCTTTGGTGTTCGGGTGTGTTGCATTTGTACACATCTCGAAAGACCCAATAAATGAAACTTGAATCCCTATGGATTGCAATGATGTTCTTGGGGATGGTACATACCGGAAGGGGTATTGTTGCTACAACCCTTCCCAACCAAAACCTATGTCACTATGGATATCTCATTTTGTTTGAAGTTGAATCCTTTTGCCCAAACTCCGATTCTTCCTTCAGGGAGAGGACACAGAGAGAAAGGGAGCGACTTAGGATTTCCCTGACTTCTTTAATTATTGAATTTTCTATAACTTTGACAAGCGGAAAGTCATAGCTAAAAACATTGGTAATAAATCCTTCATCGATACACACCCTTTTTATTTAATTTACAACAACTGACCATTATTAAATCATAAAATATGTTCTTCCCCATAAAAGTATATCTAATAAAAGTTTGAGGAAGAGGATGGGATTGATCCATTACCATCAAACAAAAACTTATTAAACTGAGACTTCTAGGACCTTATCATCGCACCCACATCTACTATAGCTTCTAGATAAACTTCCCTCTAGTTATTAATATGTGGTATGCCCTCATCTTCATATAGGCGCCTAAACGTGATGTTTACTATGTCTTGTTTCTTGATAGTCCACACTAATAATCATGCCAATGCGTGGTATCGACTAAGCCATCGCTAGTTCCCTTAAAATAGGGAGAAGCACATAGCCTAGTAGGAAAAGCACTAAACTCAATATAGAATAGAAGTTACAATATATTGATGTCGCAAATCACAAAGCTATCCTGTGATTCATTACTCAAGATTCATCAAGCAAAATATTAGTTATAATTTATAATGTCAATTATATGCCTAATGAATGCCATAAACTTTTTCCTTTCATTTTCGGGTATTTATTTCTCCAGAATTCATCATTCATGATAACTCTTATGACATTTGTCATATTGTTCAAGCATAAACATAATAAATGTAACATGCATTTTTTCTTTTACTTTTGGGCATCCTCTCTCAAACCTCCAATCGAACTTTCGATACAGCAGCATCGTCATTGCATGTGAACAATGGCACATTGAATTCATGTCATCATTTATGTAACGACGAAATGTTTACCTCATTGCCTCAAGTAAAATTTTAGCGAATGGCGCTGTAGATCCATCCGTTATTGCGAAACAACAATAATTAGAGGTTTAAAACATATATCGTTACCACGAGCCCCTACACTATTACTTTTCTTGCTAAACGGTGGGCACGTTGATGTCTGTTAATGATCAAATACATTCTTGCACACGCATGATCTCTTGATTATCTTTGATTATGAGGATTATCATACATCTATATATTCCAAGAAAATTCCTATACCCAGGCATTGCATACTTCTCTACACACGAGAATGGCTTGATTTCTCAACCTATCTTTAGCAAGTTTTATGCATGCTGATTCGACACATATCACATTTCATCCATAAAGAATAACCAAGCAATCCACTTCAACAATATTAAATTAACATCCACATTTCAAAACTAGTATTTTTTTTACTTTTTTAATGTAGAAACTCCGAGAAACACATTAGGGTGAGCAAGATCATAGTGAGCAAAGACGAGAACGCGAGAGGAATAGAAACGGACGTGAGAGAGTGGCATGAGAAGGTAAAAGGCGTGAGCTAGAAGGAGAGAAAAAGAAAGAGAGAACGTTTTGGTTATAGAAATTATGAAGACATCTCACCCTTATTATAAATGATTTCCTAGCTTGTTCCTCGAAATTTGAAAAGTATTTAATTCATCTTGACTTTTTTTCTAACTTGTTTTCTAAGTTTAATTGATGAGCTTGCCTCTCATTGGTAATGGAAAGCATTTAATACATCTTGATTTTTTCCTAACTTCTTTTCCAAGTTCATTAATGAGTTTTGCCGCTCATTGGTCCACTGTTTAAGCTAGTTACCTTAGGTCTTAAAGTAACTACTTATCCTCACTTGATTGGTCCATTTGTATGATTAATGATTGATCTTTAATATCTTATATTTAATACTTAATAATTACATTAATCTTATCCTAAACATTTAAATGCTTGAAATGACGATAATCTTGCCCTTGATATTACTATTGCCATTGACTTACCTATTAGAAAATTGAATTTTACTATTACCTATTGACTTTCGATTGACTTGTATCCTTATCTTTCGAATTGACTTACTATTATCTTATTGACTTACTTTTTTTTTAATAGGATTAACAATCGAAGTTACGATGAAGTTTCACGAACGGCTAGGCGATTAGCGCTAACCAGCGGTCAACTATGCGCTAACCCTTGCGATCACGAACACTGCTAGACCGACTAGCCTGCACGTTGGACGTGTTCAGCCTCAGCCAGGAGGTCATCGACCCTTGTCCAGCTTTAATCGGGTAGGGTCGGTGGCTTCGTCCTAGTTCATTTGCCCTTGCTCATTATTTAGGCCATCTTGTTATTATTTAAGTATATGCCATAAGCAACAATGTAATTATTGTAATTTATGCATTTTTATTGTACTTTTAATCTTATTAATAACAAAGACGTGTTCATTCATTTTGTCTAATTTCTTTAAATGAATGAGTTCATAAGATCATTGTGACTGAGCATATTCTCAAGATGTCGAGAATGTATGTGACAGGTTTACAGTTAGACTCGATCTTAAAACCATTTATGATTATGGATCATTGACTGGACATCGACCATCTTATTGAGTTTTGTGTGTTCTAAACTTCATTATTGAGTATTGGATACTCAAAGAGATGACGAGTCACAAGCCATTAGACATTGATGTCTAAGTTAGAACACAAGTACTCATATTAAGTGAGTTCACTGAACGTGACACTCATTAAATGATTAGCGAATATAGAGGGTTCGAGAATAATCAATGACTAATCATTCATACTTGATCTTGTGTAAATAATCCTCAGACTCGAGATATGGTGCTGACTTGTGTATCGAATGGCTATGGTTCATAAGTGCGCACATTGACGACTTAGCGATCCACTGTGTGCTTGAGGTCATAGTTGTTCGCGCACGAAATCATAGGCGTACACAACAGTGGGATCTATCTCCTTGTTTCATACGAGGTTTACGTCATATACAATCTAATCATAACAGTGCATGAAAATTCCTCGGCCATGGTTGACATCAAGAATGTTTTGTATGTTTGGATATCAGTTACATTGGTGCATATGATCAAATTAGCAGATTGACATATATTCTATAGTCTTTGTTCCATCCGAACATAGTATGAAAGAATGAATGAATTACACTGTAGCCAAAACTATCTTGGTAGCCATGATATATTACTAGAAGTCACTCATGGATTGTGGGATCTCAAGACTAATTAGGACAATCAGTTCTCTTGGTTATGTTAATCAATTAGTATACGTCATACTCCTAGCTCAGTGATGCACCTAAGGATGTCACACATCATAACTAATATGCAATGACATTAATATTGGAAGACGAGATTGTAATGATGTTTGCAAGGACAACTATCAAGATAATTAGGCTGAATTAGATTTGATTTAATTCTTATTTTTTAGCATAAATGAACATGCATTTGATACATGCACATGCCCCAAAGTGATCACATACTAATTTGGTGTTTACATGAGATATGAGGAGATAACGGCATGAGAAATGAAGAGATAACAGAACGGACAAGTGGTGCATCACAGCTAGCTAGCTGCCTGCCAACCAGCTGGCGCCAACTGGCAAGGCCAACTAGTAGCCAGTCAAAGGCAATGTTCCACTACCTTTGACCAACGCTGGATAACCATAGCCATAGCTGGATAGGTGGTGGCCAGCAATAAGATGGTGGAAGGCTAGCTTCCCTTCCCTATAAATAGGGGTTAGGGGTTAAAGGTTTAAAAAGCTAATTTCTTGGTTATTCAATTGTCCGATTCTCATGGGTTTTTGTACCATTTTTCCCGTGCATGCGTGAGATTGTTCTTGTGTGAAATACTTGAGGGTCATGTGAGATTGTTGGAGATCAAGAAAGGCGAGCACGGATTGTTTTGTCTACGAGGATTCCTAGCACAATCAAGGCGACGATCAATTGCGAGCTTCATCTTCTGTTCATCGTGGATTGGTAGGGTGTCTAAACTAGAGATCAGACACTTGTGGGACTCATGAACATACGAGCTGAATCATCTCGAGCATGCTTCAAGAGGTAATCATGAAACCCTCTTTATGTGTGATTTATATTTTAGATTGAAATGTATGAACCACCCCTTTGGAAGATCCACATATAGGTATGTTTATTTCCGCTACATTTACCCTAATTGTTTGATGAAATTTGAATTTACCCCGCATGCTACGCCTATGAAACCCAGCAAGTGGTATCTGAGCCATGCTTAGGCAGATTCGTGCATTTGATTGATTTGGTTCGAAAATTTGTTTTGTTTCATGATAGTTTAATGTGATCTTATTGGCTCGAGATCCATTAAACTTGCACTGTATAGGGTAGATGTTTATGCTTAACATCTATTCGTTTATTTTGTTTATGAAACCATATAAAATGGTTAGTATGCATGGTGAAACCGTTAAATAACTTGAATCTCCTTAATCAAATATTAATTCATACTAGGTTTTGGACTTGTGGCCTTCTATCGTTATGGTTTGATTCGATAATATAACAATTGATTGAGTTGCTAAGGATGCATAGGAGTTAGTTTTCAATTATAGTATTGAACCGCTCCATTAGGCATTTGATGTTGTAGGGTTAAAATCAAAACAATTTCCAATAATTATCAGGTGAGGGAATCGTTTCGTTTTCAATACTTGCATGAGACGATGGATTAGACTTAACTATAATCATGGAATCAATACTTATCATGTGATAATTTCATGGTCTAGAGGCCAAAGTTATGATTGGGACTCGTATGTAATGTATTGAATAAGTTGATTCACTCATCAAGTTCATAGAACGCTAATAACTGTTGGGTGATATGAACTTTGAATTAATGGGACTCTAATTCTCACTAGTAATCTCACACAATAGGGATTTTCGTTTCTCATTTTAAGGAGTATGAGATTCGATATATTTAGTGAGAGCATAACTTTTATTTAAAGGCCAAATGAAATAGTTATTTTGAAAGTCGATACCTAATAATTAGTTTTCTACACTGACCTTTTATTACTTTGCTAAAATGGTGAACACAAACTCCATTGTTTCGATTCATGACAAGAACTATTTGAATGGTCCCAATTTCAACAATTGATTGAGGAACTTGAGAATTGTTCTTATCTTAGAAAAACTTGAATATGTGCCAGATGAAAAGATGCCATCCTCATTTCTTGAGAGTCCAACCCTGGAGGAACGCATAACTTATGAGAAGTGGCTCGATGATGACCTAAAAGTTAAGTCATACATACTAGCTTCGATGAACAATGAGTTTTAGAAGAAGCAGGAGAATATAAATAATGCAAGGTCAATTATTTTGCACTTAAAGGAATTCTTTAATGAGAATAGTCAAACCTCTAGATATGAGATATCTAAAACACTATACCATATGAAGATAGTAAAGGGATCATCTGTGAATGATCATGTTCTTAAAATAATCTGGCATATAGAAGAGTTGACAAGATTGTATCTCATTATGAATAATAAGTTGTGGCCGTGGATTTGATCCTTCAATCTTTACTTGATTCCTTCTCTGGATTTGACCAAAACTTCCACATGCATAATATGGAGAAAAATCTTACCAAGTTACATAGCATGTTGGTGGTTTATAAGAAGAAAATGCACAACTCAAGGCCAAACATAATGGATGTGGCTGAAGCATCTTCTTCAAGAAGTAAGATTTCTTCGAAGAAAAACAATCAAAGAAGCCTAAGAAAGCTATTGTGCAACCGAAACCAAAAGTTGAAAGGGAAATGTCATTATTGTGGCATCATAGAGCACTGACGTAGAACCATATGAAGTACGTCGCGAGCTTGAAAGTCAAGCCGAAGAACCAATCTTATAAAGGTAAAGTGTCCATGCTTATTAAAACTAATCCTATGATTATGTCGAATTCAGCTTATGGGTTCTAGATTCTGCTGCAACATCACATGTTTGTCTGTCATTGCAGATCTAAAAATAAGTAGGATACTAGGGCAAAATGAAATTGTCTTGGTATTACAAATAGAGTAAGAGTTGCTGCCTTGACAATAGGGACTAGCTGTTTATGATTGCCCTGTGGACATGTAATGGTTCTAAAGAATTATTTATATTATGAAAATGCTACATGAAATATCATCTCTGTATTGCAATTGGTAAAAGAGAATTATGAATTTTCTTTTGCTGACGATGCATGTTTCATATTTCATAATGGAAAATACATTGATTTTAGTTCATTAACCAACAATTTGTATACCATTACGATATTGGGTAATGTGATTACCAATGTCAATAAGCAAAAAATTACGATGTGAATGCCATTACTTTAGAGATAGTCCAAATCCAAAGTATGTTTGACATCTCAAATTAGTCATATTAGAGAAAACAGAATCAACAAATTAAGTAATAGTGGATATATTAATCCATCTGATTGTGAAACATACTTAACTGTGAAGCATATCTTCAAGGAAAAATGACCAAAGCGCCCTTTATGGGGAATAGTGAGCAAGCTGTCGACATACTAGGATTAATACATTTAGATGTATGTAAACCGATTAATAAAATTGCTAGTGATGGCTATTCTTACTTCATTACATTTATCGATGATTACTCACAATTTGATTATTTATACTTGATGAAGTATAAATCTGAATCCTTTAAAAATTCAAAGAGTTCAAGAATGAAGCTGAGAAACAAATAGGAAGTGTATTGAGGCCCTTCAATCTGATCAAGGAGGTGAATATCTTAGTACTGAGTTCCTAGATTATCTTAAGGAGGAATAGCATTCTATCGTAATGGATACAATCTACTACTCTACAACAAAACGGTGTATTCGAAAGAAGAAATCATACTTTATTAGATATTGTGCAATCGATAATGAGTTACACCAATTTGCCTATATCTCTTTGGAGATATGCCCTACAGACAGCCATGTATATACTTGACAGAGTGCCATCTAAATCTGTTCTTGCTATACCTTATGAGATATGACATGATAGGAGACCAAATCTTAACCACATTAAGATTTGGGATTGTCCAGATTTCGTTAAGAAGCTAAAAACAGATAAGTTCGAGATAAGGTCTGAACAAGGTTGTTTCGTTGGATATCCAAAAGAAATTCTTAGATATTATTTATATTTTCACTCTGACCAAAGAGTTTGGTTCAACAGGCATGCTACCTTTTTGGAGAATTAGTTCATTCAAGTAGATGATACAAGCGGAAAATAGTTTTACAAGAAGAAAATAATGAAGCACTGTATAATCAAGTTCAGATGCTGATCTCTGATTCAATGGGAGCTTCTTACACATGACCTCTAAGGAGGAGTACAAGATTGACTCGTCCTCCCATGCATTATGGATACTTGATTGAAGATATTCATCCTTTATTTATTATAAATAAGAGTGATCAACAAAGAGACATAACACAGAGGCGATGTCAGACATCGATTCTAATAAATGACTAGAAGCCATCAAATCTGAAATGGATTCAATATATTCCAATGATTGTTTGGATATTAATTGACCTACCTGATGGTATTGTACCAGTAGGCTGCAATGGATCTTCAAAATGAAGATGAATACTGATGGTCAAGTTGAAATTTACAAAGCATGTTTAGTGGCGAAAGGTTATCGTCAAAAAGAAGGAATTGAATATGATGAAACTTCTCACTTGTAGCCATACTAAAATCCATTCAAATTTTATTGGCTATAACTATACATATGGATTATGAGATATTTCAAATGGATATGAAACGGCTTTCCTAAATGGTTTCCTCAAAGAGGATATCTATATGAAATAACCGTGGGATTTTGAATCCCTGGTAAAATCTATATGGTGTGGAGGCTCAGAGATCCATTTATGGACTCAAACAAGCCTCTAGAAGTTAGAACATCCGTTTTGATTAAGTAATCAAATCATTGGCTTTATCAATAATTTAAATGCACCTTGTATATATAAGAAGCTTAGTGGGAATGCTATTGCATTTCTAATTCTATATGTCAATGATATACTTTTGATTGTAATGATGTACTGATGATGTCATCGATCAAACTATCCTATCACAAATTCTCCATGAAGGATTTAGGATAGGCAACCTATATATTAAGTATCAAAATCTAGAGAGATAGATCGAGACGATTGATTGGCCTCTCGCAGTCTACATACATAGGGAAAGTGTTAAAACGGTTTAACATGGAATATGCCAAGAGAGAATAATGCCTTTTAGGCGTGGAATCCATCTTTCTAAAGAATGTATCCAAGACTCCTAAGGAAAGAGAGCATATAGCTAAAATTCCTTAAGCATCCGCTATTGGAATCATAATCTATGCAATGCTATGTACGAGACATGATATCACTCATGCTATAAGTGTTACTAGTAGATATCAGTCTAATCTAAGCTAAGAGCATTGGATGGCTATCAAGAATATCCTTAAGTACTTATGAAGACTAAGGATCTATTTTGATATATGGTGAAGGAGAATTTAAGATTACAACTTATACAGATTCTAATTTCCAATCGGATCTTGATAACTATAAATCTACATCTAGATTTGTGTTCACATTCAATGGTAGTGCAGTTAGTTGAAAAAGTTACAAACAGATTATAACTACTGACTCTACAATTGAGGAAGAGTATATGGCAGCTTTTGAAGCTACAAATGAAACAGCTTGGATGAAAAAGTTCATCTTTGAGGTTGGAGTGGTTCCCTCTATCAGTAGCCGATTACATTGTTTTACAACAACAAATGGGTGATCGCTCAAGCCAAGGAATTGAAGTCTCACAAGAAGTCCAAGTAATATTAAGAGACGCTTCCATCTCAATCGAGAAATTGTTGAAAGAGGTGACATCACCATGCAAAAATTACGCCCGCAGAAAACGTGGTGAATTCCTTTACAAGGCCTTACTGCAGTCTTTATTTGAAAGACACATTGATAGAATGGGTTTGAAATACTAATCTGGTTGGCTTTAGTGCAAGTGGGAGATTTGTTAGGTATATGTCCTAAAGTAAGCAACCATGCAATTATTGCGATTTGGGCATTCTATTGTACTTTTAATTGTATTAATGGCAAAGACATGTTCATTCATTTTGTCTAATTACTTTAAATGAATGAATCCATAAATCGGTTGTAACTGAGCTTATTCTCGAGACGTTGAGAATATATGTGATAAGTTTACAGTTAGACTCAATCTCAAATTGTTACTGATCAATGGATCATTAAGTGGACATTAACGATCCTATTGAGATCGGTGCATTCTAAACTTCACTATTAAGTACTGGATACTCAAAATGATGACAAGTCACAAGTCATTAGATATTAGATGTCTGATTTAGAATGCAGGTGCTCGTATCAAACGAGTTCACTGAACATGACACAGTTGAACAATTAGCAAATATCGAAGCTTTGAGCGTGGTCAATGACTAATTTTCATACTTTGGTCTTGTTTAAATAATCCTTATACCTAAGATATGGTGCTAACTTGTGTGCCGAATGACTATGGTTCACAAGTGTGCACATTAGCGATTCGACGATCTGCCTCTATACTTGATGGTCATAGTTTATTCACACAAAAAGTTATAGGTGTGCGCAACAATGGGATCTGTCTCCTTGTTTCATACGATATTGATGTCCTATGCAATCTAATCATGATACATTAAAAAATCCTCGGCCAGGGTTGATATCGAGAATGTCCCGTATGTATGCATATCAATTAGATTAGTGCATATGATCAAATTGGCAGCTTCATATATATTCCATAGCCTTTGTTCGATCGAGACATAGTAAGATAGAAGAATTGAATTACATTGTAGCCAAACGAGTTCACTGAACATGACACGGTTGAACAATTAGCAAATATCGAAGCTTTGAGCGTGGTCAATGACTAATTTTTCATACTTGGTCTTGTGTAAATAATCCTTATACCTAAGATATGGTGCTAACTTGTGTGCCGAATGACTATGGTTCACAAGTGCGCACATTAGCGATTCGACAATCTGCCTCTATACTTGATGATCATAGTTTATTCACACAAAAAGTTATAGGTGTGCGCAACAATGGGATCTGTCTCCTTGTTTCATACGATATTGATGTCCTATGCGATCTAATCATGATACATTAAAAAATCCTCGGCCAGGGTTGATATCGAGAATGTCCTGTATGTATGCATATCAATTAGATTAGTGCATATAATCAAATTGGCAGCTTCATATGTATTCCATAGCCTTTATTCGATCGAGACATAGTAAGATAGAAGAATTGAATTACATTGTAGCCAAAGCTGACGGGTTCATTATATTTTTGCAACATTCATATTGTCTAGGTAGTCATGATATATTGCTAGATCTCATGGCTTATGGGACCTAAAGACTGATCGAGACAATCAGCTCAGTGATGAACCTAAGAATGTTACACACCATAACCAATACGTGATATTATTGATATTGAAAAATGAGATTACAAAGATGTTTGCAAGGACGACTATCAAGATAGTCAAACTGAATTGAGTCACATTAGATTTGATTTAATTCTTGCCCCTTATTGTAAACAAACATGCATTTAATGCACGCACATAACCCAAAGTGATCGCTGTTGACACCTGATTTTAATCATCTTTTCTCTTTTAAAATTAATAAACAAATCCATAAAAATTCATAAAATTGAAAAATCAACTTTGGGGACCTTGGCCAAGCCTAGGGAACCAATTTTGACCAAAAAATAATTTTTCATATTTCCAGTATTTCTCGATATTTTAATTTCGAAAATTCATAAAAAAAACCAAGAAAAATGAGAAAAATTGCAAAATCAACTTGGAGGCCTTGGCCAAGCTTAGGCAACCAATTTTAAACAAAAAATAATTTTCATATTTTTTTGTATTTTTTATATATATTTTAGAAATTAGGAGAATATTTCATAAATAATAGCATTTGAGGCCACCAAAATAAATAAAAATAGTCAATATTTTTATTTTTAAATCCCTTTTCATGTTGGCCATCACAAATTTAAAAAATCCAATTCGGGGTCGTGTTTTCCTTCACGAGCATAATCTCGAACCGGGCCTAAAAAATTCAATTTGAGTCAATTTAATTTCATTTTTTCACTTTTAGGAGTTGTGACATTGTTCTCTAATATTTCAAATTTTCATTTGGCCCAATTATACCCAGAATGACTCAATTTTGCAAAAGGACTTTAATTAATTCTGCATTATTTTCAGCGGCAAGAAATAAGCTTAAATTTGACATGCGGTGAATTTTGACTAAGTATAGGGGAGGTGTGTCAAAAATTGTGAGGAGATTTAGACTTAAAGAAATATTTTTTTTCAAGGACTAAATTGTAAATACTTAAAATTCAGGGATTAGAGTGCAAATACCTAACTCTTGAAGGATTATTTTGCAAATAACAAAAAGAAGAGTTAGTGGAGAAATTAGAATAAAGAAGGGAAGATGGAGAAGAGGGGATGAAGATGGGAAGATGGAGAAGTGGAGATGGAGAAGAGGAGATGAAGATGGGAAGATGGAGAAGAGGAGATGGAGAAGAGAAGATAGAGAAAATAAGATGAGGATAGAGAAGGGAAGATGGAGATGAAGAAGAGTTAGTAGAATGGGAGATAAATATGGAGAAGGGAAGATGAAGATGAAGAAGAGTTAGTGGAGAGATTAGAATGTGAGATAGAGATGGAGAAGGGAAGATGAAAATGAAGAAGAGTTAGTGGAGAAATTAGAATGGGAGATAGATGAGTGGGTTATAAAAGGAGGAAGAAGTGAGCTTGAGAGGAGGAATTTTTTTGAGAGAGAAAATTTTGGATGTTTGAGAGGGCTTTGGGAGATTGAAGAAAAATTGGAGAGAAATAAAATACCAAAAAGAGAGAAAATTTTGAAGATGGTGGGAGTTTAAAGTTAGGAGTTATCATCACCAATTCCTTCATCGATTAACATAAATCAAGAGTTCATCCTCGTCAACGAGCAAGCAAATTCGAGCTAAGTGTTTTTATTTATTCATTTATTTATGGTTTTAGTCTCAAATTAACACAAATTGTATACACTTTCTCCATCTCCCTTTTTCCATATTTCC
>JAGVVM010001372.1:0-55084 GCA_019149425.1 Psidium friedrichsthalianum | reverse complement strand
CCTCCAGATTTCTCGAGAGTCTGAAACATCGCGGTACAATTGATTTTGTTTGAATTGGTTTAACTTTTGTTCTTCACCCAACTAATGATTAATGTGAAAATCTGGTCTAGTTATTGGAAGAAATGGAGGTGCAGACACACTTGCTCACTGGCCAATAGCATCTGGCATGATGACAGTTGATGATGCAACCCTAGTGATTCTAAAATCCTGGATAAGGTGTGGGATTCCCTTTCTCCTTCAGGTATTTTCCTCTTCTATATTATTCATCACTAGTAAAAGTTCACACTTTTTAGCATGGCTGCGAAATGACTAAATCATGCAGGCTTTAGTTCTTCTATGTGGTCCTACTACCATGGCAAACTTAATCACGTGGCAGTCAACAAATATATCTGTAATTTTGGTTGCTCCTAATACCATAATGGATATTGTGGATACATCTGAATTTTCTGACTTCTTTATCAATTTCTTAGATCTGACTTAAGTCTCCATTTCTGGATCCAACAATGTTTGAGATTTATAGTCATCATGTAATTGAATAATGTTGAAAGGGCCCTGTTAAGCCCCACCAAAAAATGTGCATATAAAGAGATATCTCGCTGCGAATGAGCAAGATATTAAGGAATGGTCTATAGGCAAAATCATGAATATTGACATGGGCACTTTCAACATGAAAAGGGAATCTTTTGTTCACTATGTGCATCACAGTCGATGCTTTGAAAATCGAAGGGTGCTTTTCACAGACGGTCAACGTACTTTGATCCTTGGATTTAGGTCACTCAACTTTAATTTCATTACTCTCCACGCACTTAATTTTCATTTACTTGCCATCGATGCACTTTGGCCATTCTTCAATGAATTTTTACCTGAAAGTTGATTTGTCTACTGTTGAGCGTGGTCTAGTATATTTCACTGTATGGTGTTTGTTATTTCATTAGAGTTGGTTTATTTAGTGTAGAGAAACTCATGGTGATTATTTGTGATTTTATATAATTATGTCAAATATATAGAGAGTTTTAAAGCTTTAGGGCTTCAACTCGTGCTTTAATTCACTCTTGATGTGGTCTTGTCAATGTGTACTCTCTCTAGGAAAGAAAGCTCTAGTTTGGTTCTCCAACAATCCAGTTTTGAGGGGATTAACTGGTTTTTGTCAATCTGAACAGAATTAGACTTTACTTTCGCGTTAGCATTAGCCTTCATCTTCCTTTTCATCCTTATACATCATTCTTCTATGGAAGGATGGGATAATTCACAAGTACTTTGAGCGTATTATTGCTAAGGAGACTAGAACTGGTAATAAGGTATGGGTTGGTCAACAGCAACAACTTTTCTTTCCAAGTCTCCTTTCAAAGGAAAGGCATTGCATTCCTATTACGATAGGGCTGTCGGCACCACATCAACCACACCTATGTGATATCTTTTGTCACGTAAATGATGATAATAGCTATATGCTGTAAATTACAAAACGTAGGTATGAAATTGCGAGTTATCAAGACCCCCCCAAAAAAAAACACGAATAATCTAGCAGCTTAAGCATTTTGGTCAGCTGGCTGTGGTTTTTCAAAATTTCACAGCGTGTTATAATAGTAGGTACAGAGTTCCAATCTTCCTAAGCCTTTAAATTTATTTCACCCAATGTTATTTACCACAATTTACTCTTAGGCTAATCCCAGCCAATGCATGAGGGAGAGTGCTACATTCAAATATTAAACCTTGATGGGATTTATCCGAAACCGAATATCAATGCAATCACACAGAAGATAGAAAATTGATGACACGAGATTACCTAGGTTTCCCCAGAATAGAGCTACGTCCTGTAAAGGGTTTTCACTATATCTTTCCGCTCGTTACAGTGATTTCTCATACGAGTACAATATATATGACTTAAAAATATGGGCCTAAAACCCTAGTCTATCCGAAAGACTTTTGATCCACAATAAATGAGCCTACTTAAACACAAGCAAAAACCTGATGTTGTTTTAGGGGCACTGTCCCCGAGCCCCCCCCCCTTCTCTGCTCACCGATGAGTGGGGCAACCGTCCACTCACCGGGAGCAGAACCCCGCCCGCTCACCGGGTAGCAGGGCCTCCGTGTCGGGGTGCTACCCCCGAACCCCAACATTCCGTGCGCAAGGGTCCCATGTCGTCGATTCATACTTCAATTTCTCTAAACTCATGTGGGCGTGCCCGATGTGAGAAACAAGGGTTCTCGAAGTATTCACCAACTCCAATAAACCCTACCGTACTCAATAGTTTAAACTTTAAGATCAGTTGATTGTAGTCCCACAAATGTCACGGACACAGGAAAGCAAGTTGCCAGCTGGATTAAATACTCATGTTCGAGTATATTCATTGCATCGACCTTTTTTTGGGTGTTTTAGCCTCTGTTGAGCATAATGATGCAAATTGTGTGCATTCAATAACATTCTGTACCTATAGAATTCATTGTTGATACGTGCAAGCTGTCTTTAAAATTTTGCTTTCCTGATTTTACTTTTGTACTTGCAGATATAATGGAACTGCAGAAGGTGGCATTTTTGCCTGCTGCCAATGGTACACGCTTGGTGACAGCTGATTCTCTGTTTGTGCGTCTCACAATTAACTTGTCCCCTTTGCTTTTGAACTTCCTTCTATATATCTTCCTTATATTAAGCTTCTTAAAGATTTGGGACTTCAAGACATGCTCTCAGTTGCATCAGCAAAGGGTCTTCTCTCAGATCTCCAGAAAACTTGTGGATATCAGCGTCTAAATCCAAATGAAGTTCGTGCTGTGATGGAAATTTTGTATTTCTTCTCTAATGGGATTGTTGATGCGAATGTCACCGATGGCATTGCATTGAAATCAGATGCTGTAGTCCCTGACGATGGCTGCAGACTTGTGCACGCACAGTCATGTGTATACATCGATTCTCATGGCTCCCAATTCGTCAAGTATATTGATACTTCAAGGTTAAGATTTGTTCATCCTCATATTCCTGACAAGATATGTGAAGTCCTTGGCATCCGAAAACTGTCTGATGTTGTTATTGAGGTATACTGTTCTCATATTAATTCTTTTTATGCTGGTTAATTTCTTTTAGCAAGAAATAGAAGTGAGTTTGGGTTGCTTCTTTAGCAGAAATGGCATATTTTTGCAGGAACTCTGTCACAGAGAGCAGTTGCAAACTTTGGACTGCATCGGGTCGGTTCCATTAGCAGCCATCAGAGATAGATTGTCCAGCCCATCTCTTCACAGTGCTATTTGTACTGTGTAAAAAGCATGTCCAGATATCTACCTGCACTTAGTCATCTGAATTTGGAACTCATACAAAGAGCCTTAGACACTGTGGCAGGAAATTGCAGTTTGTAAAGAGCCTCGATACGCAGTTTGTTCTTCTCCCTGGTCATATTGAAATTACTCGGGTAGACAAGGAATCCTATTTTCCTGGTGGGAGGGTGGATCTCCCCATCGAACTCTTTACTTTGTTGACCAGGCAAAGGCCTGCATTATGATTGCTGAGCCTCCAGCATGTATTTCTGTACTTGATGTCATTGCAATTGTTGTGAGCCAGGTTTTAGGGTCCCCTATCCCTTTGCCAATTGCGTCTTTGTTTTTCAGTCCTGAAGGTTCTGAATCTATTGTTATCGATGTTATGAAATATGTTCTGACAAGAGAGAACTTGAACAAAGACACTGGAGCAATAGTTTGCTTGGAAAAGAAATACAGCCTCAAGACGCCATGCAAGTGCAGTTTCACCCGTTGAGACCCTTCTATAGAGGAGAAATAGTGGCTTGGAGGTTCCAGAATGGAGAAAAGTTGCGATATGGTAGAGTTCCAGAAGATGTAAGTCCATCAGCAGGGCAGGCACTGTACAGATTGAAGGTGGAAACGATGGCTGGAGTGACAGAACTGCTTTTGTCTTCACAAGTTTTCTCTTTCAAAATATTTCTACGGGAGTTGTGGGTTCATCAGCATGCTTACAGGATGATGCCTCTGCAGTTATTGGTAGAAGGACTCATATGGAGATTTCGGAAAATTCTAGGACAGAAAGAACGAGATCGTCGCAGGTTGGCTTTGTTCTCATGTGGTACTTGGTTGATGTGTAGATTCTTATTTGCAGAAACTCTGCTGATCCTATTTTGTGGCAAATGGCGACTTGCAGTGGCGTGAAATTAGCTGATTAAAGTTACCTCTGATTGACATGGCAAATATCCATCGTTTCCCCCTCCCTCAACTTAGTGCCCCACAGAAATTATAGTTAAGTTATTCTTGGGAAAGTTGGAAAACTCTAGAAAATAATAAATTAGAATGGACTAAGGAATAAGCAATATAGCAAGGCAAGCACACTTAGTCTGCTATCCTGTTCCTAATCTGATCTATATGGAGGCGGGTATCTTTTGTTTGTTTTTGATATGATGGGTCACTCTAAAGATTTTATGAAAACCAGTATCCTGCTGCTAAGGGTCCTTCATCGGTTATTTTATTGCTGGAATGCTATTCTCTCTTCATAAATGCTACTTATTGTTTCCATGTACTTTGAGAAGCGTAGTCCATGAGAAGCATATCTTTTGCAGGCTTGATTTTCTGGACTGTTGCTAATATCTTTTGTTGGCTTGATTTTCTTGACTGTTGCTAATAATGCTTCTATTATTGGCACATGCAGTCTTGCTAATAATGCTTCTATTGTTGGCACATGCAGTCTTGTCAAGAACTTCAATATGGCCGATTTCTGCTGGGACCTAGTTCAAGCAGTTCAGGAGTTGCTTTCTGCTGCAGGGATTCATATGGATGTGGAGAGCAGTCTCTCCTGCAAAATACCATATCCTTGCAGGAACAACTCAAGGAATCTCAAGCAGCACTTCTAATTGAACAGGTTTGAGTTGCATGTTTGTTCTGCACCATTCTCTAATTAGTGTAGGCAAGATTATATATTACACGTGGGCTTGAAGAGTATCCTTTAGCTACTAAACGAGCTTTTGAACCTGTCGACTGAAGCATCAGGGTTATATGTCACTGTGTAAACTCACTCACAAACGCAACAAACATATCTGCAGGGAGGTGCACGAGTTTTTGAGCATTGTTTTGTTGCAAAGCAAGCATCTCTTCCTCAATAGGTGCTCCCTCCCTGATGCAGATTTCAAAGGGTGTCAGAAACATATGAAAGAGTAGAAAGATAGGAAAGTGAAGTAATGGAAGATTTGACTGAACTCGCTAACGGATACGGAACCAGGGAGAAAGTGAGAGAGTAATTAGTTATTTACTATCCAACATAAGATTAAATGGAAAGAGGGTATATGTTGGACAGAAGATAAGAGACAAGGAAGAATCAATGTTCTATTTAAATTCCAGTAACCGAAGTGGTAGAGCATGCAGGAAGGGTTACATTAGAAAATGATTCTGAACAGATAATTTTGGAGAAACACCAGAGGTTTCTCACGTATGATTAGTGCAACCTGGATCAATCACCCAAAGCCTGATCAGAGGATATAAGATGAAAGAGAAACAATAGGCTTACCATTTGGGTCAGAGATGCGGTAGGAAGAGAGGCTTGCTGAGTTGCTCGATATGATGGAACCCGGTGTACTCATCATCCAAAGATGAATGATGCACCTTAGGCGCTGGGAACTAATAATGTCTGCTGCCAGAGGCGTAAAAGAAGTGCACAATGAAGCCGCCATTTTTCAAAATAAGGATGTCTTAAGGAAAATAGACATCATATAAATTATTTATTTGTAGAGCAAAACACTGGTGAGCAACAACTTGGGTGTTGCAGACTTAACTAGTGCAGAAAGAACCACAGCTTCTCTGCTTGAAATAGCCAAAAGGTTTTTGGTCCTGAAATTTTTCTTGATAAATGGAGAAAAAGGGTCTTTTTAAAAGATGAGGCGCTTCAGGGTTTCGAAAACTTATTGAAGTATCAAGTTTAGTACTTCTAACCCATCGTGTATGATTGTTTTAAAGCCAAAGTGTGCTCTTTGCTGATGCCTTTTTTTTGGTTCCCTAGAAGTGGTAAGTCACGGCTCTCCTCACCTAAGCACTTACCTGCACATTGTGAGTGCTTTTGACTGCATTGGTTTAGATTGAGGATATTGGCTGCCCATCATCTATGAAGTTGCGCATGTACTCCTGATCCACATGCTCTTCCTCTCGTCTCCTCAGAAGATGACCCCAGTAGCCTACTGCTAGTCACTAACGGTCCTTGAGTTGCAAGTCTAGCCATTATCACAAGCAACTTGTTTTCAGTCTATCAAAAGCCATGTTTCCCTTGTCTAGGTTGATTCTCTTGGTTTTTTATGTCGTGAAGAGTATGCCAAGTCAAAAGAATTCACCCCAGATGATTGAGAACTTGGACTAGTGATGAACACTGCAATATAGACAATGGCAAGTATTAGCTTCTTGGTGATCTCAGAACGTTTTGCAAATTCTGAATGAGCTTCCAATGAGAGTGATGATGTTTAATTTGTCATATGGTGCATTGGATGTTCCTTGACTTGACATGGCTGCGGACATCGACAATTTTCATAATGTTGTCAAAACTGGTCGATCCCTGTTCAAACGGGAAAGACCAAGACTTTCTTAACATTTTGAATATCGAGGGCATAGTTAACAGTTCTCCATAGTGGATTTGGCATGCTCTTTATCACAGAAAGTAACCATAACCATGCATGGTCAGATTGTATTAGAGTGTGTTTCCTGCTTAACTGTGAAACACCTATGCCCTTTTGATTTGTCATGAATTTTTCTTCTTTTACAATTCCTCGTGTGCCTGTTCAGCATTACTGTTTCCATATGAATTCACCTTTAATGAGATTAACAATGACCATATTTAGTTAACCTGTGGCGCAATAAAGAGAACAAGATTATTGACTCAATCATAATCATTTCCACAATATCACCTATGAGTCTGCAATAAGAAAGAATTTGATCTTACTGTAAAATTTCATATGACTGCATGATTATCCGAGGTGTTTAATCCTAAAATATCTTTTTTACTGGTACAAACTTGATATTAAACTTTCGGTATTATTTATGCAGGAAAGGCTGACGTGGCGCTAAAGTGCCGACATGGCCAAATTTTTGGGTTTTTAATACTTTGCCATTTTTTAATTGTTTTTTAATAATTTTTCATGTGGCCATGTCCTCTGCCGTAGATGCTCGACAGCTATTTCAGGTGCCCATTCTGTTAAATTCAGGTGATAAATTTTATAAAAAATTTGGCATGATAGTGAAAATCGAAGGCTGAAGGTATAAATCCTCACAATTTCGCCGCAAAAGGTGAGGCATTTATAGATGCGTTCATGAATGGAATTTCTTAGATCAGAAAGAAAATGATCTATATGGGAGACCCTTTTCAAATGAATATCTGTCATGCTATTTACATACTATTAACAATGAAGTTTTTATACAACTTGAGGACATCCCGTGATACATACGACGAGGGTGACCCTGTCCCTTCCAATCAAGTCTGAACCTAAAACTGTCGAACTACCGAATCGGCGGAACATAATTTAGTGCGGTTTACATTGATTTTTTGCCGATCTTTTTCTTTCTCTAATTCTCAAATCACTAATTACAAAGTCGTGAGGATGCTCTCGCCACAAATCCAGGTCCTGCAAACATAATCTATTCATCTCTTAAAATTTGAATTCAATTCGAATCTTTTTTTTCTTAATAAATAAAGAATAAAGAGTTTCTTACAAATCCCGAAAGATTCGTTAGAATTCAATCCAACAACAGGATTCTTAGTCAAAATAGAGATTCTCAGAAGATATAGTCGAGAGAAAAGATCAGCAAAAAATCACTTCCTATACCGTCGTCTAAATTATGTATTTTGCCTGCATTCTGTACATCAACAGGAGATTTCTACTGTACAGCAATTGGTACGGAAAGAATTGTACGAAGCTAGAATCACAGGATGTCCTCATCTTATATTTACTACCTAATAGAGATGCTATCAACATTTAATAAGTACTCACAAATAACGACTTTACTCGTGTGAAAATTCCATTCATTAACAGCATCTATAAATGCCTCACCCTTTGGCGAAGAGTGTGTGAGGATTTCCATACTTTCAGCCTTCGATCTTCACTATCATGGCCGAAATATTCTCATAGTCTTCATCACCTGAAGACGACAGAATGGGCACCTTGAAACAGCAGACGAGCATCTACGGCAGAGGACATGGCCACATGGAACAATGGCAACATCCACTTCACCACTCAAACATACCCGACAAACCCAAGCCGCCTTGGCCATGTCGGCTTCTTTAGAAGCCACATCAGCCTTCTCCTGCATAAATAATACCGAAAGTCGTCAACATCAAGTTTGCTCCCAGTAAAAAAGATATTCCCATACATAGGATAAAACACCTCGGATAATCATGCAGTCATATGAAATTTTACAGTGGAGAGCAAATTGCTTTCTTCATTGCAGACTCATAGGTTGATATTGTGGAAATGACAATTATGATCTGCAGTCAATAATCTAGTTCTCTTTATTGATACCACAGGTGGACTAAAAGATGCGTACGATTGTGTATCTTCATTAAGGTGAATATCATATGGAAACAGTAATGCTGAACAGGCACACGAGGAATTGTAAAAGAAGAAAATTTCATGACAGCTCAAGAGGGCCCATAGGTGACTTTCACAGTTAAGCAGGAATACACTCTAATACAATCTGACCATGCATGGTTATGGTTACTTTCTGTGATAAAGAGCATCCCAAATCCACTATGGAGAACTGTTAACTATGCCCTCGGATATTCAAACATGTTAAGAAAGTCTTGGTCTTTCCCGTTTGAACAGGGATCGACCAGTTTTGACAACATTATGAAAATTGTCGATGTCCGCAGCCATGTCAAGTCAAGGAACATCCAATGCACCATATGACAAATTAAACATCATCACTCTCATTGGAAGCTCATTCAGAATTTGCAAAACATTCTGAGATCACCAAGAAGCTAATACTTGCCATTGTCTATATTGCAGTGTTCATCACTAGTCCAAGTTCTCAATCATCTGGGGTGAATTCTTTTGACTTGGCATACTCTTCACGACATAAAAAACCAAGAGAATCAACCTAGACAAGGGAAACATGGCTTTTGATAGACTGAAAACAAGTTGCTTGTGATAATGGCTAGACTTGCAACTCAAGGACCGTTAGTGACTAGCAGTAGGCTACTGGGGTCATCTTCTGAGGAGACGAGAGGAAGAGCATGTGGATCAGGAGTACATGCGCAACTTCATAGATGATGGGCAGCCAATATCCTCAATCTAAACCAATGCAGTCAAAAGCACTCACAATGTGCAGGTAAGTGCTTAGGTGAGGAGAGGCCGTGACTTACCACTTCTAGGGAACCAAATAAAAGGCATCCAGCAAAGAGCACACTTTTGGCTTTAAAACAATCATACACGATGGGTTAGAAGTACTAAACTTGATACTTCAATAAGTTTTCGAAACCCTGAAGCGCCTCATCTTTTAAAAAGACCCTTTTTCTCCATTTATCAAGAAAAATTTCAGGACCAAAACACCTTTTGGCTATTTCAAGCAGAGAAGCCTGTGGTTCTTTCTGCACTAGTTAAGTCTGCAACACCCAAGTTGTTGCTCACCAGTGTTTTGCTCTACAAATAAATAATTTATATGATGTCTATTTTCCTTAAGACATCCTTATTTTGAAAAATGGCGGCTTCATTGTGCACTTCTTTTTACGCCTCTGGCAGCAGACATTATTAGTTCCCAGCGCCTAAGGTGCATCATTCATCTTTTGGATGATGAGTACACCGGGTTCCATCATTATCGAGCAACTCAGCAAGCCTCTCTTCCTACCGCATCTCTGACCCAAATGGTAAGCCTATTGTTTCTCTTTCATCTTATATCCTCTGATCAGGCTTTGGGTGATTGATCCAGGTTGCACTAATCATACGTGAGGAACCTCTGGTGTTTTCTCCAAAATTATCTGTTCAGAATCATTTTCTAATGTAACCCTTCCTGCATGCTCTACCACTTCGGTTACTGGAATTTAAATAGAACATTGATTCTTCCTTGTCTCTTATCTTCTGTCCAACATATACCCTCTTTCCATTTAATCTTATGTTGGATAGTAAATAACTAATTACTCTCTCACTTTCTCCCTGGTTCCGTATCCGTTAGCGAGTTCAGTCAAATCTTCCATTACTTCACTTTCCTATCTTTCTACTCTTTCATATGTTTCTGACACCCTTTGAAATCTGCATCAGGGAGCACCTATTGAGGAAGAGATGCTTGCTTTGCAACAAAACAATGCTCAAAAACTCGTGCACCTCCCTGCAGATATGTTTGTTGCTGTTTGTGAGTGAGTTTACACAGTGACATATAACCCTGATGCTTCAGTCGACAGGTTCAAAAGCTCGTTTAGTAGCTAAAGGATACTCTTCAAGCCCACCGTGTAATATATAATCTTGCCTACACTAATTAGAGAATGGTGCAGAACAAACATGCAACTCAAACCTGTTCAATTAGAAGTGCTGCTTGAGATTCCTTGAGTTGTTCCTGCAAGGATATGGTATTTTGCAGGAGAGACTGCTTCTCCACATCCATATGAATCCCTGCAGCAGAAAGCAACTCCTGAACTGCTTGAACTAGGTCTCCAGCAGAAACTCGGCCATATTGAAGTTCTTGACAAGACTGCATGTGCCAACAATAGAAGCATTATTAGCAAGACTGCATGTGCCAATAATAGAAGCATTATTAGCAACAGTCAAGAAAATCAAGCCAACAAAAGATATTAGCAACAGTCCAGAAAATCAAGCCTGCAAAGATATGCTTCTCATGGACTACGCTTCTCAAAGTACATGGAAACAATAAGTAGCATTTATGAAGAGAGAATAGCATTTCCAGCAATAAAATAACCGATGAAGGACCCTTAGCAGCAGGATACTGGTTTTCATAAAATCTTTAGAGTGACCCATCATATCAAAAACAAACAAAAGATACCCGCCTCCATATAGATCAGATTAGGAACAGGATAGCAGACTAAGTGTGCTTGCCTTGCTATATTGCTTATTCCTTAGTCCATTCTAATTTATTATTTTCTAGAGTTTTCCAACTTTCCCAAGAATAACTTAACTATAATTTCTGTGGGGCACTAAGTTGAGGGAGGGGGAAACGATGGATATTTGCCATGTCAATCAGAGGTAACTTTAATCAGCTAATTTCACGCCACTGCAAGTCGCCATTTGCCACAAAATAGGATCAGCAGAGTTTTCTGCAAATAAGAATCTACACATCAACCAAGTACCACATGAGAACAAAGCCAACCTGCGACGATCTCGTTCTTTCTGTCCTAGAATTTTCCGAAATCTCCATATGAGTCCTTCTACCAATAACTGCAGAGGCATCATCCTGTAAGCATGCTGATGAACCCACAACTCCCGTAGAAATATTTTTGAAAGAGAAAACTTGTGAAGACAAAAGCAGTTCTGTCACTCCAGCCATCGTTTCCACCTTCAATCTGTACAGTGCCTGCCCTGCTGATGGACTTACATCTTCTGGAACTCTACCATATCGCAACTTTTCTCCATTCTGGAACCTCCAAGCCACTATTTCTCCTCTATAGAAGGGTCTCAACGGGTGAAACTGCACTTGCATGGCGTCTTGAGGCTGTATTTCTTTTCCAAGCAAACTATTGCTCCAGTGTCTTTGTTCAAGTTCTCTCTTGTCAGAACATATTTTCATAACATCGATAACAATAGATTCAGAACCTTCAGGACTGAAAAACAAAGACGCAATTGGCAAAGGGATAGGGGACCCTAAAACCTGGCTCACAACAATTGCAATGACATCAAGTACAGAAATACATGCTGGAGGCTCAGCAATCATAATGCAGGCCTTTGCCTGGTCAACAAAGTAAAGAGTTCGATGGGGAGATCCACCCTCCCACCCAGGAAAATAGGATTCCTTGTCTACCCGAGTAATTTCAATATGACCAGGGAGAAGAACAAACTGCGTATCGAGGCTCTTTACAAACTGCAATTTTCCTGCCACAGTGTCTAAGGCTCTTTGTATGAGTTCCAAATTCAGATGACTAAGTGCAGGTAGATATCTGGACATGCTTTTTACAACAGTACAAATAGCACTGTGAAGAGATGGGCTGGACAATCTATCTCTGATGGCTGCTAATGGAACCGACCCGATGCAGTCCAAAGTTTGCAACTGCTCTCTGTGACAGAGTTCCTGCAAAAATATGCCATTTCTGCTAAAGAAGCAACCCAAACTCACTTCTATTTCTTGCTAAAAGAAATTAACCAGCATAAAAAGAATTAATATGAGAACAGTATACCTCAATAACAACATCAGACAGTTTTCGGATGCCAAGGACTTCACATATCTTGTCAGGAATATGAGGATGAACAAATCTTAACCTTGAAGTATCAATATACTTGACGAATTGGGAGCCATGAGAATCGATGTATACACATGACTGTGCGTGCACAAGTCTGCAGCCATCGTCAGGGACTACAGCATCTGATTTCAATGCAATGCCATCGGTGACATTCGCATCAACAATCCCATTAGAGAAGAAATACAAAATTTCCATCACAGCACGAACTTCATTTGGATTTAGACGCTGATATCCACAAGTTTTCTGGAGATCTGAGAGAAGACCCTTTGCTGATGCAACTGAGAGCATGTCTTGAAGTCCCAAATCTTTAAGAAGCTTAATATAAGGAAGATATATAGAAGGAAGTTCAAAAGCAAATGGGGACAAGTTAATTGTGAGACGCACAAACAGAGAATCAGCTGTCACCAAGCGTGTACCATTGGCAGCAGGCAAAAATGCCACCTTCTGCAGTTCCATTATATCTGCAAGTACAAAAGTAAAATCAGGAAAGCAAAATTTTAAAGACAGCTTGCACGTATCAACAATGAATTCTATAGGTACAGAATGTTATTGAATGCACACAATTTGCATCATTATGCTCAACAGAGGCTAAAACACCCAAAAAAAGGTCGATGCAATGAATATACTCGAACATGAGTATTTAATCCAGCTGGCAACTTGCTTTCCTGTGTCCGTGACATTTGTGGGACTACAATCAACTGATCTTAAAGTTTAAACTATTGAGTACGGTAGGGTTTATTGGAGTTGGTGAATACTTCGAGAACCCTTGTTTCTCACATCGGGCACGCCCACATGAGTTTAGAGAAATTGAAGTATGAATCGACGACATGGGACCCTTGCGCACGGAATGCCGGGGTTCGGGGTAGCACCCCGACACGGAGGCCCTGCTACCCGGTGAGCGGGCGATGGTTCTGCTCCCCGGTGAGTGGACGGTTGCCCCACTCATCGGTGAGCAGAGAAGGGGGGGGGGGGGGGCTCGGGGACAGTGCCCCTAAAACAACATCAGGTTTTTGCTTGTGTTTAAGTAGGCTCATTTATTGTGGGATCAAAAGTCTTTCGGATAGACTAGGGTTTTAGGCCCATTATTTTTAAGTCATATATATTGTACTCGTATGAGAAATCACTGTAACGAGCGGAAAGATATAGAGTGAAAACCCTTTACAGGACGTAGCTCTATTCTGGGGAAACCTAGGTAATCTCGTGTCATCAATTTTCTATCTTCTGTGTGATTGCATTGATATTCGGTTTCGGATAAATCCCATCAAGGTTTAATATTTGAATGTAGCACTCTCCCTCATGCATTGGCTGGGATTAGCCTAAGAGTAAATTGTGGTAAATAACATTGGGTGAAATAAATTTAAAGGCTTAGGAAGATTGGAACTCTGTACCTACTATTATAACACGCTGTGAAATTTTGAAAAACCACAGCCAGCTGACCAAAATGCTTAAGCTGCTAGATTATTCGTGTTTTTTTTGGGGGGGTCTTGATAACTCGCAATTTCATACCTACGTTTTGTAATTTACAGCATATAGCTATTATCATCATTTACGTGACAAAAGATATCACATAGGTGTGGTTGATGTGGTGCCGACAGCCCTATCGTAATAGGAATGCAATGCCTTTCCTTTGAAAGGAGACTTGGAAAGAAAAGTTGTTGCTGTTGACCAACCCATACCTTATTACCAGTTCTAGTCTCCTTAGCAATAATACGCTCAAAGTACTTGTGAATTATCCCATCCTTCCATAGAAGAATGATGTATAAGGATGAAAAGGAAGATGAAGGCTAATGCTAACGCGAAAGTAAAGTCTAATTCTGTTCAGATTGACAAAAACCAGTTAATCCCCTCAAAACTGGATTGTTGGAGAACCAAACTAGAGCTTTCTTTCCTAGAGAGAGTACACATTGACAAGACCACATCAAGAGTGAATTAAAGCACGAGTTGAAGCCCTAAAGCTTTAAAACTCTCTATATATTTGACATAATTATATAAAATCACAAATAATCACCCATGAGTTTCTCTACACTAAATAAACCAACTCTAATGAAATAACAAACACCATACAGTGAAATATACTAGACCACGCTCAACAGTAGACAAATCAACTTTCAGGTAAAAAATTCATTGAAGAATGGCCAAAGTGCATCGATGGCAAGTAAATGAAAATTAAGTGCGTGGAGTTAATGAAATTAAAGTTGAGTGACCTAAATCCAAGTGATCAAAGTACGTTGACCGTCTGTGAAAAGCACCCTTCGATTTTCAAAGCATCGACTGTGATGCACATAGTGAACAAAAGATTCCCTTTTCATGTTGAAAGTGCCCATGTCAATATTCATGATTTTGCCTATAGACCATTCCTTAATATCTTGCTCATTCGCAGCGAGATATCTTCTTTATATGCACATTTTTTGGTGGGCTTAACAGGGCCCTTTCAACATTATTCAATTACATGATGACTATAAATCTCAAACATTGTTGGATCCAGAAATGGAGACTTAAGTCAGATCTAAGAATTGATAAAGAAGTCAGAAAATTCAGATGTATCCACAATATCCATTATGGTATTAGGAGCAACCAAAATTACAGATATATTTGTTGACTGCCACGTGATTAAGTTTGCCATGGTAGTAGGACCACATAGAAGAACTAAAGCCTGCATGATTTAGTCATTTCGCAGCCATGCTAAAAAGTGTGAACTTTTACTAGTGATGAATAATATAGAAGAGGAAAATACCTGAAGGAGAAAGGGAATCCCACACCTTATCCAGGAATTTTAGAATCACTAGGGTTGCATCATCAACTGTCATCATGCCAGATGCTATTGGCCAGTGAGCAAGTGTGTCTGCACCTCCATTTCTTCCAATAACCTAGACCCAGATTTTCACATTAATCATTAGTTGGGTGAAGAACAAAAGTTAAACCAATTCAAACAAATCAATTGTACCTGCAAATGTTTCAGAACTCTCGAGAAATCCGGAGGGCTTTTTAGGTAAAGTGATCCCCAAGAGTATTCAGGTGGAATGAAACTTTGTCTGGTCAAAATGGGAGAGCAACTCCAAGCCAAAGGCCAATCTTTCAACAGAATAGCATCACTATATGAACTAAGCACTCTTTTGCCACCTTTCCTGCCAGCAACACTTGGAAAACCCAGCTCAGTAGGAATGCATGCAATCTTGCCAAGATTATTGCAAAAGTTGTTACCATATAGGACAGCGAAGTTAGCGAAAATGGAATCAACAACAGATCCAGCCAATGCATATATTTCCATAGGAACTCCATTCTGAGTGTTCGCCAAGTCTGTCCCAATATCATCTGAATCCCCTGCACCTTTCACCCATTCAGTTGCTAAATACTCGACTCTTTTCGCACATTCAAGTATCATGTCTGCTTCTGTCGCAGTTCGTAAACCAATTTTCCGTAAGATGCGAAGCCAACCATCTGTAGAAAACCTTTCTCCAGGAAATTTTCTCCTCTCACCAGAGAACACAGATGCCAATAATGCATCACTTGGATCAAACAAATCCTTAGCCATAAAAAGATCTGGGGAGAACTCATCAGCACTTCTGATAAATTTAGTCTCTTTCAAAGACTCAATGACACTAGATTCCACCTGAATATCTCGCCAATTCATGTCTATATAGATAAGTATATCCTCCTGCTCAGCCTGAGGTTTCTTGTCGTACCCAGGTAAGGCAAACCTTACCAAAATCTGTTGATCCTGCAACTCAGGGATACCAAGTGCTCCAAGTAATTGACCTTCAGTGGATTCTGTATCGTAAGCAAGGCAATGCTCATGAGAGGGCTTAAGAAATGAATTAGAAGATACGATACAATGGTTTTCATGGCACAATGCCGAATATGCTCCAGCAACCGTTTTGTAAATAGGTAGCAAACGTAGTGCTTCAAGTTCTTCTGTATCATAGATGGAGCGATTAGACGAGAAATCATTAGCAAAAAGGCTAAAGAGTTCATCTCTGTCTGAAGCCGAAAAGGATGTAAGTTCAGGAAAATAGCCAGCCTTTCTAGCTGCAACTAACTTGGACACGATGACTTTCCCAAGTGAGTGACCTGGTGGAGGGAGGCAGTTGCAAGAAGCAGCACACTCAATAAAAGCTGTGTCGAATGTAGGTATATTGCACTGGTTCAACAGGGACAGCAACCACGGATATTTACATTTCGCAGCTTCGAATGCAGCAATGTAGGCAAGGGTTGAAATAGATTCAGACGGGCTGTTCAGAACAAATTCCGTTCTATTATCTTCAGAATCAACAATTTCCAAGGAAGATGGATCTGTCAGTGGTGGAGGAATAAAGATGAGATGACTTTCCCTTATGCGGCACAAAATTGACCTTCCAAGAAAAGCAGGTATTAGGGGCCAATCAGAAAACCGAGAAAGGTCTGACAATGAGCCATTGAAGTTCTTCCAGAAAAGTTTTATCCATTCAGGAGAAGGACCTTCCTCACTACCAGAACCAGGTATATTTTTCCATGAAAACCAGGGAGCCAGGTTCATCGCCATAACACGAGCCACCCAATTCTCATGGAAAAGTAACTTCATATGCCTAGAAAGTAGTGAAAGAGAGAAACTCTGCAATTTTAACAAATATTGAAGAGTGGAATTTGAAAAGATTTCAATCAAGATAGATCGATCCATTACTTTTGCATGGATAAATTTTGCGGCCAAAGGAACCATCAGCTCCTGTTGTTCCCTGCTTCCAAGCCACAATTCAGTCATTCCCAGCCTAGAAAGTTGTTCTGCTGCTGTTGGACATGGTAAGCCTTTAAGTTCTGCAGCTACTAAAAGCAGTTTATGGTCTACAATTCCATTGCTGCCATTAGAAATAGCCAAATTGCTATTTCTAGAAATTGAGGGCCCTCCAGCTCTTCCAATATCTTCAACAACTCCTCTACCAAAATCAAATAAAGCTTTCCCCAAACTTGTCACCACTTCAAGTGCATCTCCGGAACTACTGGCACCATGAGTAGATTCATGTGGACTTCGGAAATTAGAAATCGACAAAGATGCAGCACCAGCGCCTGCAGAAGTAGATGTGCTAGAAATAGAATGGTTATGACTCCCTCCCACTGATGTTCCATCTTCATTAGAACTAGTCAGTTCTGTCAAATGAATATCGGACAAGCAGTACTCCATATCATCCACATAGGTGTCAACAGACCGAAGAACTAGAGATGATGAACGAACTCTTAGGAGGTCACGCACCATCTTTGGTTTAATTTCTTGAACTGTAACACCAATAGACTGAATCTCAGCCACCAATTCCCATGATACAGAGAAAACTGGATATTGCTCCTTGACAAAGTCACAAACTGTGGCAGGAAGCAAGTTACCAGCCACTGCACTCCCAGGCTGTGAAAGAAACATTCCCTCACTAGCTTTTACCAGATTACCCGAGTATAACTGCCACACAGGGAGGTCAACTGCACGAGCGTAGAAAGGCCTTATCAATTGCTGCACCATGCATTCCCAATCAGCACCAGATCCATTAATTGCCACCAAACCGCTTTCACTGGGATGTTGATCTGTCAGAGCAGACTTTGGCCAAAAAGAATATATCTGATCTCCATAGGCCTTCACAGACAAACTAAGTGTATGGGCTAAACTAGGTTCTATAACAGAACTTGAAGGTTCTCTCCTCAACTTTTGCAATTCCATCACCATTTCAGCATATGAATCAAGGACACATGACATCAATTCTCTATTCCAAGTCTCAATTAACTGATCTCCAGCATCAAGCACTGCATCAACCAATTCCTTCTTATCTTGGTACTTGAAGAGATAACGACCTTTGTTGTGGCAGACGAGGAAACAACCGAGGACTGTGACTGGTAAGCATATATCACTAGACAAAGGAAGAGGTGACAAAACGGAGCTTCCTGGACAAATAACAGGATGACCATCGCGGGATACATGCGCAGCAACTCCAGCAACAGGTGTAAGATTGTATGCCATATACTTCCTGCATTTTATCATTTATGTAAAAAGACTCCATTATGACAAAAACATTGCAAAATCTACAGAGATGTGAATAGGAAGAGGAGGAATAGAAAAGCAGACAGGACGAAGAGAAGCTACAGTTGGAAAAGATTCCTACTCAAAGATATATGGCATTCATTAACTAACAAATTCACTGAACAAAACTAGGAAGTAGAGTGCGCCCATTCGTTTGAATACACAGCTCAAGAATGCCAAAGAAGTAGCAGCGTAAACCACCAGAAACACATTTTCTACAGATCTTGGCCAAGAATATGTCATCCAGAAAACCATCCACGAACTACTGGGATGCAAACTAGAATAATGCACACCAAGTAAGGAGATGGAAAATAATCAGGAATGCAGAGCACCAACACTGTGAGAGAGTTTTTGTCTTCAAAGTCCAACCAGACATCCAAGGTTGGTAATTCACATGCCACAGACACAGTGACATCAGGGATAAGTTACTGCCTATGCAAACGTTGGTGTTGACATCATCCACTGTGCGCTGCCACTACTGGCCAAGCGCTGTCAAGATCAGCCAGCACTTTCGGCAGTCAAATAATCCAATGCCTGACCGATCAGCCAATCGCCATCCCAAGACTCAAGAGATACTACACATGCTCCACTTCACATACCAAAAATGCCATTTCTTAAGCTGCTTTTAATGAAAACATTAGCAATCAAAGCTTTTTTCAAACAGACAGTATTTTGTGTCAAATAGATGGACGATGAAATTCAACAACCACCACTTGCATACTCTGCCCTTGTGATATCCACTTGCATATGTAAGAACTTTCACCGGGTTAATTTTTAGTCAATGACATAAAGAAACACAAAAACAATCAGTGTACGATCAATGTGCTTCTTCGGAAACAAATTTCCAAGAACAGAAGAGAGAGAGAGAGAGAGAGAGAGAGATCCCCAATGAAGCTTAAAGAATACCTATCAAGAGCCATATTTCTAGTCTGGCCAGAACCAAGGCTGAGCACAACAAGCCATCTGTCAACAACTCTAGCAGCTCCATTATGGACAATCACATCGATACTTTGAACTTTTGTACTTGTGTTTGAGCTGCTAAATAACCTTGATATCTGAAATTTTCTCCACTTCTTCTCTGAAAAGGGGTTTCTAGTGACAGCAAATGATGAATCAACAGAAACTGAGTAATGCTCTGATGGCTTAGCATTTCCTTCCTCCCACGTTGAGAGTGTTACCTATTTAAATGCACACATCAAGTTAGAGATTGGAAGATCACATTATATAGAAGGTTGTCCAACAAATAAGCATCACTAGTGTAGAATCAATAGATAGATGATTGCTGTTACTCCGACAAATTGCGGGTATCAGATGTCTGGGTTTCTGATTTCACTCTCCAGATCTGAGACACGAGGACTTTGCTAGAAGTGGTGGCCAAGATAGAATACCATCATGTGGATACATCCACATAGATAGAATACGTTTGTGTCCCAAAGATACATAATGCCTTCTTTCAGTAAGTTCATTTGCAAAGATCTTTTCCCCTTAATAGACTTTTCAATTGAAGGTCTCCATTGGCTAGCCCATTGATTTTTTTGTGTTTGTAAATATTGTCTTTAAGGCTTAGACCAAGATCATTCAACTAGACCTGACAGCTAACTACAACTAGAGGGGAAAAAGATGTGCACGACTGCACAACTATGTGTGAGGATGACTATCTTCTGTTTTAATAGCATTCACCCCAGTGTCTGCTTGCTTTCCCCACATGATGTTGCTACTTATGTAGCCTGTTCCAGGAAGAACATCCAAAATGCTAAACTTATTGATGAAGCCATCATAAAAGCACCTCAACTCCAAAAGAAGCTTAAGACTAATTAGCTAAGATAGATGATTGAAGACGACAATACAGACCAGACAAATTAAAGCCTTATCCATGGAAATAGTCAGCTATTTTAATATCTTGCACCAAGCACTCAATTGTGTATTGTTGAGAGTATTTGGCCAGAGGGGGCATATTTGTCTATTTTCTTTATTATTTTATGAATAGTAGCATTTGGGCAAATTTTAATTATTAGCCTTTTGGCTTTATTATAAATAGATGCTTGGGTCATATTGACCTAACCAAGCATTCAATTCACTTTTTTTCTCTCAACATGGTATCAAAGCAAGGGCTAGACTGAAACCCTAACCCTAATCTCTTTACGCACAATCATTCCCCCCCTCCCCTGCGACACCACAGCCTTCTCACCTTCTTCTTTGCTCTCTTCACAGCATAGGGCACAATAATGAGGTGATCGTGTCTGCCTTAAACCTCACCTCTATGAGATAAATTAGCTTCTTTGTAGTTGTGATAGATGGTTCAACCCCTTCTGCAATTTTTTGGATCTTCTTGTTTGACATTGTTTCTGCCTTGCTGCTAGCCTACAATCCTCTCATGTGTGAAGACCAAAGTACTACAATTCATGGACCACCATATTATCTTTTCAGATTCTTTGGGAAAAATCAGAATTATCGATTTTTTTTTTCAGGTTTTCAAAACCCTGGGAAAAATCGATTTGGCCTTCCCTCGATCTGATTTGGCTTTTTTTGGAGGACAACTTCAGCCTACTACTAGAGCACTTCTATCCAATTTTTGTCCTTTTTGGCAACTTTGATGGTTCGATTGCTCTGTTTACACTTTTCGAGTCGATTTCTGAGACACAATGTCTAAGGATTCAACTGTGAGCTCTAGACCTACAAGAGATGGCCATACAGACTATAATTAATTTTACTGCGATCCCTGTGAAGCTTGACGGCACAAATTACTGATATGGTCTGAATCAACATTCTTGACCATCACAGGCTGGGGGCTTACAAGACATATTAATGGCACTTCCACGAGGCCGGTTACATCAGGTACTACTCAGGAAAGGTGGATCTCGAATGGCTCTTTGATAATGTCCTTTTGCTTAACTCAATCCAATCACATATTGTAAAAGGATATTTACTTCTTGATACTGCGGCATAGATTTGGTAGGCTGCAACAGATACTCATGGTCAACTCGGCAATGATACATAGGTTTATTAACTTCAAAAAAGGGTTCATGACACCACTCAGAAGGAGATAACTATATCTTAATATTATGCTGAGCTTCACAGTTTGTGGCTAGAGCTAGATCATTCTGCCAATTATCACCCAACCAATGATGCGGACGTTGCTGCCTACAAGAGGCATGTGGACAAGATCAGAGTTTAGGATTTCTTGGCAGAATTAAACGTTGAATATGATCAGATACGTGTTCAAGTCCTTAGCCGGTCTCCATTCCCTACTCTGGAACAGTCTTATGCCGTAGTTCAATATGAAGAAAGCCGTAGAACAACAATGCTTCATCCTCTATTGTTGATCACAAAAATTGAGCTACCATAAATCCAACAAAGCATTCTATTCTCTATATAGATATGTGCATGTTCCAAGCACTTCGTGCCATAAGCACAACATGAAAAGCCTTGGGAAGACGATTTCTCAACATGTCTTAATAGAGCTTAGTAGTTCTAGGCCAAATATTTCACAAGCTTTCATGCACCAAATTACATTAAAGTTCTTGGGACATTAAACCAACCATAGACAGAAATTAGAAAGGTACATCATTAAATTTTCTTGATTTATCATAAAAAGAAGGGAACGAGTGGGCATTTAGATGAAGAGGTGTCGTAAATGCTTCCCTACAGCATAGCACTGTTTTATCTGTAGGGAAATGACACACGTGGTCCTTGAACTTTGGCCCAATGTGCAATGTCATCCCTAAACTTTTAATTTATTCAATGTGGTCCCTAAACTTCAGCCTAATGTGCAATGTTGTCCCCGAACTTTCAATTTGTTCAATGTTGTACGTGAACTTTTGCTACATGTTCAATCTAGTCCGTAAATTATATAAAAATGTTCAACGTAGTCCTTCTATCAATTCAAGTTCAAGGACAATTTTGAACATTTTCATATGGTTGACCGACTAAATTGAAACTGTACCAAAAATTTAGGGACTACATTGAACAAATTAAAAGTCCATGGACAAAATTGCACATTTAGCCAAAGTTCATACACCATTTATGTAATTATCCCTTATTTGTACTGAAACAGGAGGATAAGTAAAGACTTGTCAACCGTGAAAAACTGGAGATGGACTCAGTGGATGGATCCAGTTACCCAAACCAGTACTGCTTTTCAAAGGACAATAAATCAGATATAAGTTTCAGTGCCCTCAATTAATGTGGAACTTGCGATTTGCACCTGAACTCCAAAATGTGGCACTTTGCCCAATGGACTCATTATGCTTTCAGCAACCTATTTCTAAGCTCCTCCTATAAATATCTCAACAATCCAAGCTCATTCAACAGTAAAAAGAAGGAATTATTATTGTTAGAGTAATTAAATATTAAACCACGCCTTCATCCAACAGCTTAAGCTTTTGGAACAGTTGGTAGTGGTCTCACAAAATCTCACATAGTATCAGAGCAGGAGGTCCTGAGTTCAAATCCTTCCAGGCCCCTATTTACCTCCCCAGTGATATATTTCCACGCTTAGTACTAGGCAAAAAGACCAGACTAAGCGTGAGGGGAAGTGTTAGAGTAATTAAATATTAAACCACGCCTTCATCCAACAGCTTAAGCTTTTGGAACAGTTGGTAGTGGTCTCACAAAATCTCACATTATTCTGTTAAAACACTAGTAAAAGGAGCTCGAGTAAGTATGTAATATATGTAATTTTGCAATTGTAATTCAGTACAACATAGTTTATTATACAAAAAGGAAAAATCCTCCCGATAATGTAAACCACTTTTAAACCGTTCTTTCATTAGTCAAACTTCTTGGGAAACCTTTTTTGGATCTCTTTTCTGAACTTTTATGAGATGTTTTCTTTTTTTTCTGTAAGGTAAGAAACTGTGAGATTTGTGGGACCACTGCCAACTGTTCCAAAAGCTTAAGCTGTTGGATGAAGGCGTGGCTTAATATTTAATTACTCTAACACTCCCCCTCACGCTTAGTCTGGTCTTTTTGCCTAATACTAAGCGTGGAAATATATCACTGGGGAGGCAAATAGGGGCCTGAAAGGATTTGAACTCAGGATCTCCTGCTCTGATACCATGTGAGATTTTGTGGAACCACTGCCAACTGTTCCAAAAGCTTAAGCTGTTGGATGAAGGCGTGGTTTAATATTTAATTAATTTAACACTCCCCCTCACGCTTAGTCTGGTCTTTTTGCCTAGTACTAAGCGTGGACATATATCATTGGGGAGGCAAATAGGGGCCTGGAAGGATTTGAACTCAGGACCTCCTGCTCTGATACCATGTGAGATTTTGTGGGACCAATGCCAACTGTTCCAATAGCTTAAGCTGTTGGATGAAGGCGTGGCTTAATATTTAATTACTCTAACAGAAACCTTTTATGAGATTTTGGTGACTGCTCAGCTCAATAGTCATCAGTTCTATGAGAAATCAAGGCTTCAAAAGCATTACGTATCAAAGTTTGCCCATGTCAAGAGTCAAAATGTAAAAATCAATTTAACAGTAAAAGCAAGATAATGCATTCGACTGAGACTTGAGGGATCTGTGATGTAGTTAACCATTTCCTAACCTGCAAGACTGACTTCAAAAACAGAAGAACCCTTGATGCATGCTTCAAAAATTTGTCAGTTCTCAGCTCAATGTTCCTCAATCCCATTTCAAGTCCATCCTTCATCCATTCTTGTGAAAAGGGCATGCGGACCAAAGTAGAACCAGATCGTGACCACAGTTCATCTTCATCAATCAGCAAAGCACTGAACTGATCACGAAATCGTGCAGTCAAATTAGTACCTGAAAAGCCATCAGGCAGCAAGCTTCAATGATGCATTCATCCAATCAATTGGGCAAATTGATCATAGAATATTGAAAAAGTAACGGTAGTACAATATAAAGTACCATCAGAAATATCTACAGATTGGGATATGAATATGGCAGAAAAAATGTCAATGATCGCAAAAAAAGCAGGTTACAGAACAAGAGATCATATTCCCCATATATAATGAAAAAACTGAACCTCAGCCAAATTTAATCCTCCCTCCAGTCTTAAGCCATGCTAATACAGAATAAAACCAATGAAACAAAATATGGTTCAAATTATAAACTGCTGACACCTAGAGACAACCAAACAAGGGCTGCAATTAATCCCTGAAGAAAGGCCAAAATCCATTTCCCATGCATTCTAAGAACTCGTATTTGACCAAGTGTTCAAAACAGAAAAGAAGACGAACATTGATTGATTTTGATCCAATCAACCTTAGAATAGTTATAATAGGCAATACTAAGATATAATTAAACTCCTATTTGTTTCATAACAACGTAAACCTTTAGAACCGATGGTTGCGCCTCACTTTTGATTCCTCATAACCCCAATTTCTCCCATCTTTAGGTTTCCTTCACTATGCACGAAGTGATTCAACAATTCTTTCACCCACAAGCATCGGGTTTGCACACATGAGGCCTTCATCATCAAATCAGTGTTCGTGTGAGGGGGAGTGTTTGAGGTATAAGAATCTTCTGCACTTTTTGTAACAGCTTAACCTTTAGGACAAGAGGTTGCGCACTCAATTTTATCTGGTATTTTTTGCTGGAAACAAATGCCAATCCATGATTAGAGATCCTGCTGCATCTCTTCTGAAACTGAGGAGGGTACAACAAAACCTACACATCCAGCTCCACAGCAATTTACAATGTAAAAAGCTTGAATGTTGACTATAAGAGGCTAAGGCACTTGTTATGGGACTTCAAGTGTGAAAATCACAAATGCCATCCAACTAAGAGTTGACTTTCACAAAGGTAACTATCTTTGTGCATGGGATATGCTAATGTTCATATTCTTCCAATTTTTTCTGAAAACTGTATAAGAAAATCTTTTACATTTTCTTTTGCAATAAACAGCACGAACTCTCCATTTTGCCCCAATTTAACTACTTTTTTTTCAAGCCATAGACTTAGAACCTAAATCCCTTACTGGGATTTCAAAATCCCTAATCCCTCATTTAAAGTTCCAAAATTTCTTGATTTGTACGCAAAACACTAATGATGCACAAATGAAACCTAGTAAAATCACCTGAAATAAGACTTTTTGGCGATTGCTTCGGCTAAACCAATCAGATCCCCGTACTGCACCTTGACATAAAGTTATGGACTTGATTGTCCTACCAAGTTATTAAGGAATCAATTTAACTTGCATTTCAAACACAAGTTTTAAGACTTTTAGCGTGCATATCCTAGTTCTCATACTGGTCAGACTCACCTCATGATACTTTCAGCCAAAGATCCCCAAATCCCCAAAATAGGAAAACTTTTAATTACTGTGGTCTAAACTTGCATTTCAACAGTAAAAGACAAGTAGACTAATGAGTAATGCAAACTGACAAAAGAACAAGAACTACCAGGGGCAGTTTCTCTACTATTGGTGCTATCCTTAGGAATATAAGACTTAATCTCATAGCATCATACAGTTAATCTCCACCAGTCCATAGCATCATATAGTTTTAACAACAGATGAAGGAAGGAATAATATCACATTGAACCAAGAAAGGATATGGGGAGCGCAACAAGAAGATATTAATGCGAAAAAGCACAAAGCAGAATATATCACCTCTCAATGAAAAGCTTTTGCTGCTGGAGCACAACTTGAAGGTGCACCAAGAGCTAAACCACGTGGATCAAACATATAGAAGTAGCCCGAAGAGATGACATATAGGAGATCACAGAGAGTGTAACAGCTTAACAATCCCAAACCATAATTTAGGGTATCACCACCCAACCTCCATGGAGGGCGAAGTTGAAGACTGCTTATTTCCTCAGTACTCAAAGTAACTCCTTCAAGAATAGCTACTAAACCAGGACCTTGGAACTCCGCTGCAATAGTTTCAACAATATAAGCTTGATCAAAAATAACATGGGAAAAAAAAAAAGCAGTCTCTGCCGTATGAGATGACCATCATTACTAAACCTAGAATATGAAGGCAAGGATCTTATGGGTGTAGCAAATTCTATTAAATACTCCTTCAAAAGCAATCCCCTCCATTTTGAAAGTAAAGGAAATATCCTACGCAAGAAGAAAGAATTTGGATAAAAATCATAGGCGTGGCTTGGACATACCAAGATTATGCTGCATGAGAGACTGGCAAGCATGTTTTCGTTTGTCAATCATCAGATGCAGTTTCTTAGCCTTACAGCAATCTGCCAATTCAAGAAGGTCAAAAAATAAAAAGTCACCACCCCCAAAAAAGGCCAAAAGCTCCTTTACTTTGCCATAATCCATGCATGGTAGATCTCTAGTAGTCTCTTCACCCACTAACGAGAGGCAACGAAGTGATTGGATGCCCAATTTGCTTGCCAAATCATTGCTGATACAATCATGCACAAACCGTTTTTCTAGAAGGTTACTAGTGTCGATCCAAGGTGCATCATTATAAACAAGGTCCCCAGCCCACCTCAAAGCTCCTGAAGAATCTGGAACCAAGATGGAGGTTCTAGATGACTCAGAGAGAGGTATATCCAAGCAATGGTCGGCAACAGCTTCTAGGATACGCACAACAAAGTTCAACTGATCTAATGATAATGTAGAGCCTTTCAAATCATGCCCAAAATGCTGTAGAACACGAAGGTAATCTCGAAAATCAAAACTAGGTTTAACACCTAACGCCAAGAGCAAGTCCCTAAATTCCACCAGTTCAGATGGAACAACATATAGATAAGGATAGAACTTCACTGGTGAATCAAAAGCCAGGGCACTTGCTGTACAAAAACTATCTCCTGTCCAGATCCAGGAAATACCATCAAGTGCTGATTTTAGCACCTCAAAATCATCAGTACCAATAAACTTCTGTAATTTTCTATAGAGGGATAGGACTCCCTCTTGTAGAGCATCACGAAAAGCAGGTTCCACAGAAGAATGTAATTTAAGTTGACCATAAAACTTGGATATCTCAATCAACTGCGTCAATAGGACTGTTACATTTGGAGGATCCATCCAACCAAGTTTACCAATCAAGTACATCGAGAAACAATCACCATCTAGTATGTGCATTGTTGAAGAAATTATCCACATCTGTGATTTAGGCCTCACAATGCTTGGTGCAGCCACATGAATGGTGGATTTCAGCCAGGGAAAGCCCTCAAACGGCGGATCCAAACAAATAGGACACCAAGCAATACCCTTCAAATCAGACCAGAACTCTTCTTCTGATATATCATCAACTACTGTGTCAAAGAATGAAACAGGGTCTACTTTCTCTTCATCTCTATTGGAGTCAAAATTATCATTATTTCCATAAAATGCAGCATTGCCAGGAAGTATGCTCAAATTGGATAACTCATCAGAAGATCTTCCCCCTCCATCACCGGAGATTTTACCTGCTATATTATCTAGCATGCCAAGCAGCTTTGTGCCATAGTTAACAGCCTCCAAATTTCCACTATTGTGGAGCAGTGATACTGATCGTGCGCAATCAAGCAAAGCAGAATAAGAAAAGTTCTTCGAAGTCCAAGATCAACTAAGATGTCCAAAATATCAGAATCAGAAAATTTCTCAGAAGGAAAGAAAGCTTCTATATGCAGTACCTCCGCAGCTCTGACACACGAGGATCATAAAGCCTGACAAAATATTAGCCAGAGATTAAAAGAAAGCATAGAATAGTGGAATTCGATGTATTTATTGCCCATTAATTAGGAACACACCATGACAAAAAATCTTACCTTTCAGCAGCCATGGCAATATCATGTCCATAAAAATAAGTGGAAATATATTATTAGTTTTTAATTATAAGTGAAAAAAATTGCAACTGCAGATATACATATTTTATTATAAACAAACATATACATATACTTAGATGCCATAATTACCTTCTTAGTAAGCAACAGCACCATGAACCAACCGTTTCATTTGATAAAGAAAATGACATGCATGATAAGCATATGAAGCATGAGGAAAACAAGAATAACTATTATAAATAACCTAATTAAGTACTTTCTATTGTTTTTGACCAAAAAAAAAAAAGTAGTGTTATTGTTAGAAAGTCCACCCTAAAACTTGTATGCTATTAGATGGAGGGATACATACATAAAAGGCAATTATAAATATTGAATACAAGCAATGTCATGTTTAAAACCCTCCAAATAGCATGCAAGCCAAATTGAACCATATGGAGACCGGACTTGGAGTTGAAGAATTCGAAGCAAAAACATATGAGAAATGGATTATTTAATGGACCATGAGATTGAAACTGTGGTATGTCAGAAAATCAAGTCTTCAAGCTCCATACAATACTAGGATAGAGAGTAGTAGAACATTCAAACAAATAAAAACATCCCTAAGAGATTAAAACCACATCAACTAGCACTAAAAAGAGGTTTGAAGAATAACCAAATAAAGTACCTGGATGGCTCAAGCCACATCCGTCCGCTGCCAAAACAAAAGGCATTGCACAAAGAATGATTTAATAGAATTATCCTCATCATCAAAAGCTTAATGTCATGCAGTATTGCTGATATAGCTTCTGGCTGATAACAAACTCTGACATGTGCTTGAGTGCATAATCCTTGTAGAAATTCTAACTTTTCTGGCTCTTGAACTTCTAGGTACCTTTTCAGAATGATTTTTTCTCTCTCCGTCTCTGTACGCACGAAGTCATCATTCAGAAGATCATCACGTACACCATTAGGTTTAAGCAATTTAATGGTCTATTCAAGCTGACAAGTTTTCTGCTTCTATATGATCAAAAATCGGAAGGGATCTGATATACTGACATGGTGGTCATCCACTTGCTCCTCAAAAAACCACTTGGACTGAAGAATGAAACTCTTCAGTCATGCAGCTCACCTTCTGACACATCACGGAAAAGGCTATGGATATTCTCAGGCTTCCAGCAATAGAAATAAAAGCTTTTAATATGCCAATCGCTGTTGGAGGTTGCACAAACTTGTCCAGCTGTGGATGTTCAATTATCATGTCAGGTCTCAAGAACTGACATCCTACTTTCACCAATAGACAGGACATATTCTCGCTCCACCCATGATTTATTAACACATTGGAATTTTCTGTGAGTCGACAAAGAAATTGCTGCCAACAGGCAGTATGGGCCACTTTGAAACAATGACAGGTCATGACAACTTAACTTTAAGTAGCTCCAAAATAGATTCACCCATTCGATACTGGGTGGCCTTCAAGATCAGGCGACCAGTTGACCTGCGTAGCATCCTGGCCATTCTGCTGGTAAAAATTTCACAAAAGTTTCTCGAGCAAATGGCTCGAAGAAATGACAAATTCGAGTCTCCCCTTTTAGCTATATCACAGAGCTTAATGAACTTCTTCTGGGAATCCCAGAATCAACTAGTTGACGTGGAAGAAAATCTTTCAAAAGGGCCGGATCTTCTCCTTGGCAATGTAAATCTCTCCCCCAACCCCTTCTTGTCAAAAGTTGTAAATGAACCATCAGCAAGAGGCAAAGAGGCAAACCATACAGATTCTCAGTTTTAAACTGTTCCATTTAGATCAAGCAAACAATACTCAACAGTCAAAATAAGTCCCTCTCTATTGCTGAAATTCGTTGCCGTCGAATCAACAAGGACCTCAGAAAATGAGGTGTAAGGAAGTGCAGCGAAGGGCAGGTCTCCGCAAATTCATCCACAATAGGCTCAGAAACCATCACTAAAGGTAAACCAGCATCCGACAATGCTCAGCAGCTCATGTGCCTTATGAAAATTAAAATCAGGAAAAAGAGCCTGTTTGGCTGCTATCCACTGGCCCCCTAGCATTTACGTGGCAATACACGAAAACCAAAGTTAGCAATGGAAGCATAAAGTTCGCGCACATTGATACCCAAGGTTCTGATCTTACTGTGTTGCCAAAATGAGAAGAACAAATCACATGGACCTATCTCTACTGCAAGTTTCTCAGCAAGTGACCATAAGCTGGGGCAGCCACATCCTCAAGAGGTAAAGATTCCAGTCAGAGCGTTTTTACCATGCCCTGCATGTCATTCCCAAACCAAATGTCTCTCCTGTTTGATGACAAATCAAAATATGCATTAACATGTGCAGGAAGACCTGTGCTGATAGGAAGTGGAAGAAACAGAAGGCACGGCCCTCAAAATCCTGCTTACCCTTAGTTGATGCCACAGCTACTTGAATAGCCTCCTGGGTGATCAAGAATGCATCCTCCTTCCAAGAATCAAAATCACTTTTATCTTCCACTGTTTCTGAATGTAGATGAGCGCAACACAAGCCCAAGGAACAAAATTTGTAGACTTGCCGGTAGAGGCTGCTAAGCTGTCTTTGGTCTCCCACTACTCAAACATTCACTGGTGATCCAGAAGTGTGATAGAACTCCACACGAGCCTTGCTCCCTGACAATAACCTTTTGACATCTGCAAGGGCGATCCGTACCAATAGATTCAACCAACTTTCTAACAAATTGACCTTTATCCATTCCACTGTGTTTATTTCCATCAATAAAGTTAAAGATCTGATGCAATGCCTGATGTTCTGCTCGTGGCTCTTGGATAATATGCTTTTGCACACGATGGAAAAGTTGCATCTCATGACCACTTCCCTCCTTGACAAAAATATTGACAGTTTTGACATTGCGTAAGAAAAGCAAAGCATCAGAAACAACCTCCGAGAAGGAAACAAAGAGAGACATGACATCTTCAGGAGTGTAATTTTCTTTCTTTATTTGGCTTCTAGAAGCAACAGTTGCACTCCTAAGGGGAAAGCGGAAGAAGGTACCCGGAAATGGATGTTGCAAGTCACAGCCAAAGTGCAAGAAAGGAGAGAACTGATCAGGGAATTGTTCCAGAATATTTCTCCCTGAAAACCTGATTCGCAAGCCAGGGTGAGAAGGAGTAACCCCAGGCAAGTTATGGGCATGCGGATCAAACATGACGAGATTTTCTCCTGAAACAAATGCAGGAATGTCTGTAAAATGGTATACACAATTAAATCCCAGGCCAAATCTTCCAATAGCAAAAGGCTTTTCTAGTTTGCTTTCCTGACCGATTCGTGAGATGGCATATAGATCTTGTGGACTAAAACAGAGTCATTAAAGCAGCATAATGCAGGGCCCTGCCATTCTACCATTTCAGGAGAGAGAACAGAAGAAGTCCCATACTGCGTTTTATCCAAGAGAAATGTCACCTCAGAAGCACCCGCATCCTCTGCATTCTGGACCAGTTCAAAGAGGACTCCTGGTCCATCTGCATACATTTCCAGAATATGTTTAAGTCTCGTTGTCAAGGCTTCATGCTGTCCAAAAGCTTCAGCAGCTCCGTATAAACTTAAATTCATCGAATCAGCATTCTCAGCTAGCAAGATCCTCCGGAGAGAGCAAACGCCAAGCTTCTCTGCAACATCATTTGAAATATTCCCATGAACAAATGTTTGCACCCTTGTCTTTGCATTTAAGGAGTTCGATCCACTACCAAATGAGCTATCAGAATAATCCGGGCTTAGTAACCAGGGTGCGTCATTATAAACCAATTCGCTTGAAGGGAAGAGTCTGCCAGAGACATCTGGTAAGTATATCTTAACTTGTTCCTGGATCTGAACTTCAGATAGATGTTGCACAATCAGAATGGCAGCCCTGATTTCCAGGGGATCGAGAGGCAGGGAACCTTTTCTCATGGCCATTCTGTGTAGGATATTAACATAATCGATAGGCTTCAAGAACTCCCTAACACCAAGCTCTAAGAACAATTCTCTAAACACAGCTAAGTCAACAGGTATGACACGAATATAAGGAGCCAAATGAAGAGGACCATCAAGGACAACCTCATCTGACGTTGAAAATCCATCTCCAACCCAAATCCACCTACTCCCTTCAAGAACAGCCTTTACAATGTCCATTTCATCTGTGCCAAGCAGACCTCTCAATAATGCGTATATCCTCGGCATAGCCAAAGCCAATTCTTGCCGGAGCACCAGGTCATCCACAGTCTCATTATTTTTCCCAAGTTCGAGAAGCTGGGCAGCAATTGCACTTCCCCCAGGCAGGGAAGACCATCCAAGCCCATGTGACAGGGCAGTGGATGAGCACTCCCCATCCAGTATCCGCATGCTTGCAGAAACAAGCCATAGGTCTCTCTCCAAACGTACAAGCTTTGGAGGAGCCACGTTGGAAGAGACAACAGGCCATGGCAAAGACTTAAATGGGGCAGATACCAGAACAGGGCACCAGCAGATCATTCGAAGATCAATCCAAAACTTTTCGAGGTCAGACTTCAAGTTGCGAGGCCTGAATGCAGTAGCAGCAAGAGAAACTATTTTATTTACCTTTCCCTGTTCATCCTCCAACTTATCTGGCAGCCACTTAATTGCATTTACCTCTAGAAAAGAAAGCAGCACTTTGCCTCTGTAATATGCCTTCTGTGGATCCTCATGGACCAACCTCTCCACCTGTCGTGCACTTTCAATTATTGTCTCAGGGGAAATAGATGTCCTTAGACCCAAACCTTGCAGCATGTCCAAAATCTCAGACTCTCGAAAAGAAACATGCGGAAAACAGTCAGAATTTTCCAACAAAGCATATGTTTCTTCTACACGAGGATCATACAATACTGAAGGGCATTTGATTGAACCACTCTTAGTTGGAACAAATTCCAAACTTCTCAAGCATTCCCTCAGAAAAGGGTCCTCAAGACACAATTGTGGCAGATTCTTCAACACCGAAAGCATAAGGCCATCACGGATTTCAGGTTGCAAGTCCTTGAGTCTACAAAAGACCTGCTCTCTGTAAAAGCGTGCCTTTCCCATTCTCTTGATTCCATAGTACTTTGAAAGGATCTCCTCTTCAGTTGTTGAAGAGATCATAATAAACTCAACTCCCAGAAAGCTCTCTGGGACATCCAATGGGGGCAAGTACTTATGAGGAACTTCTAAGTCGGCATACTCGAAGTTCAGGTCAGATTCTGCCGAGTATACCTTGTAAATTGGAAGCTTCCTGCACTTTTGAAGGTCAAGATCATTCACACAACCTCCAATGTACCACTTAAAGTCGAGAAGAAATATTCGAAGAACATCCCTTTCTTCTGCTCCGACACTCTGAAAAGTTTGAGTTATTCCACCGTTAGAAGAAATAGAGTCAAAAATAGATTCCAGGGCACCTGTGATGTTACTTTCCCATATAACATGGGACAAATCGTGATGTTCAACCCCGAAGTCAGGATTGAGTATCTTGCATCCAATCTTTGCTAGGATATCTTGCATCTTGTCACTCAAATTGCTCCCCCTGATCAGCCTTGATCTTCTAGAAGCTCTACACAGATGACCAGATGTGGACGGTAAAATTGGCCATTCACCAAACAAAGACAAGTTTTCACACTCAGCTTTAACATACTGCCAAAACAACAAAACCATGAGGGAGTCGGATGGTCTCGACAATTCTCTGGGTCCCAGACCACAGTGTTCTTATACTTCCAATCCCCAGGTACAAAGCTGGGAAATAATTGTATGAAATGATCCATGTTGAAAAGAGTAAGATTGGCCTTTGAGGATTTAGCAATAGACGTAAGTCTGCTTAGTAAGTGGAGAGGGATATTGTGATCAATCACTCTATCCAAGACTTTCTGAAGCAGCAAGAACTCAAGTTCATTGCAGACAAAGTACCATGACCCTTCTGAGGCATCTGATAACGAACCAAAGTCACCATTTGCAAGAGGAAGCAAAGGGATGTCACAAGCATGAGTGCCAACATCAGCATCGATCAAGTCTTCAAGACAATACTCCAACAAAACAAGTTTGGCAGATTTCCTCAAGGATCCTAGAACTCTGCATCCTTTCAGGTGCTGCCGTACATTATGTGGGGTGACTACTTCTGATGAAAAATGGACGCATAACTCAAGATCATATTAAACAATTGATGGACAAGAGACTATGGGCATTCCTAGCTCAATCAAGGCTTCCCCAAGTTCTTTACTTCTACCAAATTCAGCATCATGAAGAAAGCCTCAGAAGGTGAAACCCAATTTCCTCCTTGAATCTCAGAATATAGCACAGGGTCATTGGCAATGTTTCTGAATATGTACTCAACTAAAATGTTCCATGGCTCTTCAATCGACCAACAGGCCACAAGGAATAGTATAAATCGGTTGGACCAAGTACCTCTCGAACACCAAGCAGCAACCGCGCAAAAATAGGTGCTACAAGATCTTCCAGAAGAAGCCTGTTCCAGACAGAACGCACTTTCCCACTTCTATCCATATCATCTCCATACCAAATTCCACGACGATTTGATGACACCTCAAAGTATGCATTGACTTGCACTGACAGTCCAGTTCTCACAGGCAACGGAAGAAAACAAAATGCACCACCGAGCTTGAGAACACTTGTCTGGTAAAACAATAAAGAGCGTGAATTACTTCTCTAAAGGAAGCTCCTCAGGAAGATACTGAACAGTAAAAGCAAAGAGAGACTTAGATAGTTAAAAGGGCATGTATTAAGCAAACTGGCATAGCAAAAATGAGCAGAAAAGTGGAAAAGTTTCCCTACAATGACATATAAAAAAGAACTTGTATTTTACGAGATAACACATTCTGCAAGTGATAATTAATGATCCCAGTATTCCCATTGACAAGACGTGAACAGGAACTTCGTAGACTTGATTTGATCTTAACAATTGATGCGAGCAGTCTGCCTCACCCTACTACGTATAACTCCGTGACTGAAACATCAGCGAGGTAAATTGTAAGGAATACCATGTGTATGATAAGCGCATGTGAAAGTGCAAGAGATTCCCAGGAAAAATTGTCGACAGTTTTTTAATACATTTCAGCACAGCTGCAGGGGGCAGTTTCAATTATTTCTTCTTCTATAAATATTTATAGAAAGAATTAAAAAGACAGTAGAACAGCTAATATTTCAATTACAGCTCAGATAAAAAGTCTAGGTAAATAAGTTACGGCAAATATCCCCTCACAGACTAAATTTCCAACCATGGATTAGTTACAAAATCATGCCAACATTGTCTTTAGATCAGCTTGGAATCTGATAACATTATCCCCTTGAAAACATCAACAAATTGCACGACATGAATGCAAGTCCTAACACGAGAGCTCTCTTAAAATAAGTACATCCTGTAGTCCCATAGAACACTCCCCAAAGAGGTATAGAGCTGCAAATAGGTGGTCTTTATGTTGAGGGAGAGAAAATTGCAATTTACATCAGATGGTGATATGCAGGCTGCTACTGATGCCCACGGCAGAAGGTGCATATCATATTCTCTTGAAGCAGCTGATGCAAAAGAACAAATTCTACTAGATCTGGACGCCATTGCTTGAAACTATGTAGAATGTATCTATCTTCTTCTCAAAATCATTCCCATTGGATGCTTCACTCAGAAAGTCCAGTGAGAAAGAATCCATCTCGCTCTCTTGAGAATCAACTGATTTTGACATGGTAAGAAAATGCCTGTCGATGCAAAATTGTCTCACTATTTGCAGAACAAACAGAACAAGAATAAAGCTTCATAGGTTCACTTTGTCCAACATCCCAGATATACATTTCAATAGACAGAACACTCTTAAGAAAAAGCAGCGTTAGAACTCCCTCCTCATACAGCTGAGCGAACATTGAACTGATATCATCCTCCTCATAAGCTTGCCTAGAAAGCTTACTGTCGACAGCCTGATCTACATTTCTCAGTGGAAACCGAAACAAAGTTCCAGAAAACGAACTCTGCATGTCACAACCAAATGCCCAATATGGAGAAAACTGATCGTTATATATTGAAATAGCTGAAGAATTGACAAAGTCGATCCTTTTTCCAGGATTTGCCGCAGGACACTTGAGGAAGATAAACACCCTGAGGATCGAACAACACAACATACTTCCCACTCACGAAAGAGGGCAAATCAGTTAAATGGTAGACCGAATTGAAGCCAACCCTGAGTGACAAAATCATAGTACAGATAAAGTCAAGAAAAAATTCAAGAATCGATGGAATGTGACTAATGATTCTAAATGATAAAGAATATTGACAAAAATTAGAACATCAATGGATCTATAAAAGACATATGACAGGGAAACAAAATCGAAACTGCATGCCTGTCAATTAATGAAGGCGTGTCGAGATGGATAACCAAAACCAAACAAAAACACAAAATAAATCTAAACCTAAAACCAATGACGCCATGGAGACCCGATTGCCACTTTGACTTAAATTTGGCATATAATCAGGTCGCTGCTGATGTAATTTTGTCTTTTCTCATGGTTTATAGGGCCATAATCAGAAAAATGAACGGGAAGTTATATTGTTTCGCGGTATATGTCCTGGTGCTAGTTTCAGTCTATGATTGACCTTGTAATTTCTTGAGGATGGACTAATTTGCTAATCCATTTTGATAAAAACATAATAAATGACCTACCTCAGCTTTGCATGTCTATAAAAACTACTACTTCAAACCAATCTGATAAACGATGTCAAAAAAATGATATTCCTATCTACATTTAAGGTGTGTGAAACTGTGGGTATCTACTTTTGCCAGAACCTTGTTAAAAGGTGCCACTTGGAACAAGACACCTGTTACGCATCCAATCAAGGAAAATGTATGCGCTAACTCTACTCGTGCTATGTAGATGCTTTGAAAATCGAAGTAATCCATATTTAGTATGCTTAACAAGTGCCCCAAGGCAATAGTTAACAAGATGCTTTTTGCCAGCATGCTTCTTAAATGAGTTATTTCTTCGTGAAGATAACAAGTACACAATCTCGTTATCTTCACGAAGAAATAACTCATTTAAGAAGTACACAATCTCGTGAAGATAACAAGTACACAATCTCCCTTACCAAAAAAAAAAAAAAGTACACAATCTCTAGTGAATGACTGAACCATAAGATGTTAACTGCACCTATTAGTAACCCATATATCCAGCCGGCCACCCGATTTTGAACGCAAATTGTGATTCTGTCAGGACAGCCAAACAGAAATCTCGCAACAGGTTATAGTTCTAAATCAGGACCACACATATTCTACATGCACTAAAAGTCCAAAATTCCGTGTTCACGACTGCAAGAGATCAAAAGCTGCATTTTCCTCAGTATTCATGATCCTGCTCAATCAAATCTAGCAACAGCGGAAAAACTCATCCCACTGCAGGAACAAAAAATGCATCAACAACTTAGTACTCCCGAGAAGTATTTTACAAATAGGGGAAATTACTGTTACGACAGGATTCTCATATTTTCAAACAAGCTACTTCAGTTCCATTCTCTTTCTGATCGGTACACTTCCATGTTACAGTACCAGAGCCACTCCTGCTCCAGGAAGCTCCAAACTCAGCACAAAACTCCAACCACATTCATCATCCATATACTAATTTAACTCTAACGCACGTACCCGAAGCGGCCAGTCTTCCACGCCTGCGAATGCTTGCTACTCCCGCCGATTCTCGAAATGCTGGCGAAATCCTCCTCCGAGAAGACGGCGTCGTTGTAGGCCAGCAGGGCGGGGCCCTGCCACTGCGCGAGGGAGTCCGACAGGAGAGACTCCGAGCCGTGGACGCGGCGGTCCAGGCACAGTCGCACGGTGGTGGCGCCGGCGTCGTCGGCGTTCTGGATCATCTCCTTCAGCACCGTCATGCCCTCGGGGTAGTTGAGCAGGACCTCCCTGATCCGCCGCGTCAGGTCGACCTTCTGGCCGAAGTCCTCGATGAAGATCGGCGGAGGGGCCGCCATGTCTCGCTCCCGGGGGGACGATCCGATGCTCGGACGGCGATGAACCCGGCTCGGACGCGGAGTTTCAAGGCATGAAGGTGGTGGCGATCGGGAGAATCGGAATTGGAAGGTCGTGGGAGTCGGTGAATTCTGTGATTGGGGAACGAGGTAGAGAATTGGTGTGTTAAGCTCGAGACTTCGTCGCTATTACGTCGGTGGCTCTGCTTCAAATTATGCTTCCTCCGTAAAAATTTTTTTTTTTTTTTTCCTGACATTTCGAAAGATATGGTTAAGAGGAGGAGGAGACGGAGGAGTTTTTTTCCCGGGTCCCCTTCAAGGAGAGAACGGGCCCCACATCCCCGTTGCAAAATTCCCCCGCGGGACCGATCGAATTCTCCCTCGTCCTGGGGAGCTGAAGAGCAGCGTTTTGAAAGTGAATAGTGAGCGATGCGGGTGTGACGATACAATTGATCCGGAGAAGCGGCGTCGGGGCATTTATATTAGGAGCTCTGAGTTAGGAAATACCGACGCTTTCTGGGGATATTCGTATTATATTCGACACCCCCGACATTCTTCGATTGCGACCGACGCGTTGTCTGCTCTCCAGACACCCCGACAACACGCGAGTTCAGCATCCCGACATACCGTTTTGACGCACACGAGGTTAATTTTAATCATTTTCAATAAATTAAGGGTTAAAATATAAATTTATCAAAAATACATATAGTTTGGTCATATACCTAATCACCCTAAAATTAATATATTCAACTAGCCAAAAAAAAATCCTAATCTTAAATCCCTAACATAAAAAAAAAAAAGAAACTTATCGCTGATATTTTTATATATACATGATAATTTATCGTGTTGAAATCCACTACTTTTTTAGAAATGACTTATCGACGTGTTATGTTGTGTCATGTCACATCCCGTGCTAGGTGTCAGTGCTACATGGGCTTTATATTAAAACGATTATAACTCTTAGGAGCTCTAAGGCTGGGTTCACTTTTTGTCCACAAGGTGATCGAGAAGTGATGCCGCTCTGTTCATGATGTACGGCAGATCGAAACCAATTGTTATACTAAAAGTGTTCTACATATCTCGCTGAAAATAACTAAATGCAAAAGCTTAGCTTAGCGTGATATGATGTGATTTGATGTAAGAATATGATTTGTCGTACTATTCTTAAAAACAATCTTCTGAAAGAAGGTTGTTTGGTGTTCTCAAATTATCAAAAGCCACATAGGTTATTCTACGATTAAAAAATTTTTGGCCTGCAACACATGACTTACAATACTTAAATGATCATTTACATCTCGTTTACGATTTTTAGGATTTTTTACAAACTTTACGAACTCAAAAGGTTATCAACGAAATAAAAAAGTATCGCACAAATGAAAAGATTATTTACAAAGTTATTTTGTCATTTGCATACAAATGTTAATGCGAAAATGACCCTATAATTTACAAAATAAGAAAGTATTCTACAAACTCAAAATATGTACAAACGTTATTTATCATGTGCAATTCAACACGCGGTATATTACAAAAGGCCTTATGATTGAGTAGGTAATTTTTGCAAAATTAAGAAGTACTTTACAAACTTTACATGTCATGGTCAAAAAAAAAATCATATATCATGCACGATACAATAAAAAGGAAAATTTGAATTAAGGGCTCAATGTGCTTTTATTTTCTCAAATAAAAGTTTGAAGTAGACTTTATTTCAAATAAGAGCATAAAGTGCTCTCTTTATTTAAAAAAAAAAAGCATAACTAAGGGTATTTTTTTGTCTTTTTTATATTTTCTAACCTTTTTTTCCTCCCCTTTTTCTTTTTTTTTTTTTACCTCCTCGTTTTCGCTGCTGGCAGCTGCTAGGCCGGCGGCCCTCGCCTGGGCTTGGGCAAGACGAGTGTCCTTGTGATGGTTGGGTTGGTCATTGTGGTCCCCTCGTGATCTGACCCAATTTCATCCGATTTTCAGCGTTTGGCTCCTTTGCGGCTCTGTCTCCCCCCTGGTTCGATTCGCAAAGGTCCACACTCGAGTGGGTCGAGGGGCCGACTTGACTCCTGCCGGGTTCCTCCGTCGTTGTTATTGGAATGTTTCTTGCTTGCTTCTGCTGCTCGTGGAGGAGGGTCAATTCCTTCATCTTCTCTTTGAGCCCATGGCGTGGGTTTCGCAGGGGAGATTGAGGCTGCTCATCTCCCTCTCTTGGTCGGTCTTGACTCGGGGCCCATGCACGAGTCATCGTGATTGCTTTGTCCTCGATTGCTACTCTAAGAGTGGGACTACCTTGTAGGACGGTCTGTTGAATTTTCATATAAAATCGACCGCGATGCACCCACCGGATCGATGGAGGGATCAATCCATGGATCATGTAGGATCAAGCTAAGGAATAGCCAAGCAATCAAAGCGTGATCGATACAATGGATGGCCTAGCGGGTGATGTGGCCGCCCACTGGCCAGCAGGCTTGATGGACGTGGACTGCTCCTGTCCTAGTAGGCGTCTGGGAACTTTCCCGCTCGCCAAATCAAGACCCAAAAGTCAACAAACATCCTCAGATTTGCTAGTGAAGTGAGTGGGAATTCATGGGGAAGAAGACAAAGCCCCTTGTATGAGAATGGGCGTGAGACCCATGTAAAGGATACTCTGTGCATTTGGTAAACCCAGAAAATGAGACTTGTTCGCACACTCTCTCTGTCTTGAGCAAGCTGTGCGTGTGTGCAAGTGTGATTTGGTTGAGTTGAGGCTGACTTGGGGGACTCTCTCCTAAGCGCTGCACGCGTTGGGAACGCTAGATAAATCGACACGTGACACTTGACACTGGCATTCTAATGATTTTCTCACCATCCAAACCAGCTATGACGAATCTTTCCACCGACCCAGCTGCAGAAGAAGTCACACGGTGGCCAAAGATCGGAATCTTTCCTCAGAAAACAGACCAAAGATCGAAAAAATTTGCTCGAAAAACAGATTTCAAAGCGCTGGTGCTCTTTGCTGGCGAAATTAGCAACAAGAATGAAAGTGTGAACAAGAATCGTAGCTCAAGGAGCTAAAACCTAGAGCCGTCAATATAGGTCAAAGATCTATATTTGACCCATATTTTGTATAAAATAAGTCTTATATAGGTCATTAACTTTGGAAGGACTCATAAAAATGGATCAAAAAGGTTGAAGTGAAATTAAATAGGTCAAAATTGGGCCATGCATGAAACTCATTTTTGACTCATATTAGACTCATTTTCGACCCATAACTCCCACAAATTACAAATGAGCCTAGGGTCTCAAAGCCTAAACTTTCTTCTTATTATTTTTTTAATTTTCTATTTTTACAAATGGACCCATGGCGTCGTCCGCCAGTCGCTGCTGCGGTCGCGATCGCTGTTCGCCGCCGCGGTCACGGTCGCCGCCGCTAGTCGCCATCCACCGCCGCACGCCGTTGGCCGCCGCCGCCGCCGTTGGCCGCCGCCGCCGCCGTTTGCCGCCGCCGCCGCCCCGTCTGCCATCGCCGCCTGAGAAAATGAAAGAAAAATAAAATAAAAATACTTTTTTAAAAAACTATTTTAATAATAAAATATTTTATTTTAAAATTTTCTAAAAATAGAAAAAATTAATTTTTTAAAAAAATAGAAAAAAATTTCACTAGATTTTTTATTGTATAAAGTATTTTAGTAATATCATTTTTTATTTTATTTAGTAATTTTTTTATTATTTAATTTTCTTTTTTATTTGATGTAAAAATTTTATCTGATAACATATACATGTAAAAAGCTTAAAATAGGTTAAATGAGTTATATAATTTTTCTTAGAATATTAGTGTGATTTGGCAATATTGGTCAAAATGGGTCAAGTCGGGTATGGGTTGGTTACGAGTTGGGTCGGATATGAGTCATTGAATATGGGTCAAAACGGGTTAAACGGGTCAATATGGGTCGGACCATATTTGACCCGGTCCAAACCCGACCCGACCCGACCCACCCATTTGACACCTCTATTGAAACCAGAGGAGCAGTAGGGAAACAAGCTCTTGAAAAATGGAGGCTGGCTAGCCCACAGCCAATGGCGAGAAGGAAGAGCTAAAGAGTAAAAAAAAAAAAGAAACAAAAAAAGGAAAAAAACCAGAAAATATAAAAAGATGAAAATATCTTTAGTTGTGCCTTTTTTTGAAACAAAATAAAGGATCTATTTCAAGCCATTATTTAAAAAAATGAGAGCACTTCGAGCTCTTAATTGAAAATCTTTTCCAATAAAATACCATCAATAACAAATACAAACAAAGGATATTAACTTACGTAACCAAAAGGTATTTTTCGAATAAGAAAAGTAACTAAACAGACTTTATATAACTTTACAATACAATAAAATAAATTAGTACAATCTATTTGAAAAGGGAATTTATGATACTAAGGATTATCTTGCCATCGACTCATGCAATTTACTAATAAAAGATAATCCACGAAACTTTATTGACAGTCGCCATAAATACATAATACTAATGAAGCTATTTTACAAAAAAAAAAAAGGATTTACCAAACCAAAGGTTATTTTTTAAAATACATTACCAAAGGGCAAAAACGTAAATTACAAAATTAAAGGATTTTCATAAGATTTGCCATTCATTGAGTCCCATAATCGAAATTTAAGTTCAATATACAATTTATATTAATTTCCCAATAAAAAGATAATTTATTTTATTTATTATATCTTTTTTTCTTATTTTGAAATTCTTGCGCACACAAACCGACAAACGTGTCTACCTCAACTTCGCTTGCCGCCTCTCGTCCTTTGGTCGCCTACCGAACTGAAAATCTTGAAAACTAATTATATATGATTATCAGGAAAATGCTCTAATTAATTGTTCTATAATTCTAACTCCCTATGCGGAGACCCGATGGACGGTCCAGATGGACACACGTAACGCATCTTCATCTCAGTTTTTGCGACACACTTCGACGTGGGCAGCTCCAAACTTTCTCCTTTCCGTACAACGTGAAGGCTACCACCACCACCTCCCACGGTCCTCCAAGAAACATTCAAACCTCTCTCTCTCTATTTAAGATCAGGCTTACGCACATTCTCTCAGCTAAAATTTAGAGGGAGAAAGAGAGAGGTGGGGAGATCGCGATGGAGCTAACGATGAAGTCACTCGCAGCGCATTTTGCCTTCGCGGCGGCGATATCGATCTCACTAAGCATGTCCAGCTGCTCGGCCATGGCCGCATGGAGTGGTGGCCATCAGCCGAGCTACGGGGATGCCGTGGAAAAGAGCTTGATGTTCTTCGAAGCGCAGAGGTCAGGGAAGCTCCCTACCGATCAGCGGGTCAAGTGGCGCGGTGACTCCGCCCTCCATGACGGCTTCTCTCAAGGGGTCACTCACTCTCTCTCTCTCTCTTTCTCTCTTCGGTTGTCACATTTTGTTAGATGCTTACAGTCACAGATGGGAATGATCTGAACTTTGCAGGTGGACTTGGTCGGAGGGTACTACGACGCCGGAGATCACGTCAAGTTCGGGCTTCCCATGGCGTTCAGCATCACGATGTTGGCCTGGGGAGCGGCCGAGTTCAGGAAGGAGATCACCAGCCTGAACCAGATGGACCACGCGTTGCACGCCGTCCGCTGGGGCACCGACTACATCCTCAAGGCTCACCGGCAGCCCGACGTTCTCTGGGCTCAGGTACGTACCATATATATACCCCTCATTCACCTTCCGGGTGATGAAGTCGGGACGAGTCTTCGTTATCGATCGATAGTCAATGGTTGGAATGAAAGAGGCGTCGGATCCCGTTACACGAACTCGGAACGATCAACCGAATTCACGTGGTTCGGTTCGATTTATCGTCACATTGGGCTCGAATCTTTCTATTGAGATTAGCAGGATCTTTCAACAGAGAGTAAAAAACGAGGTTGGACATTTAATAGGTCAATCGCAATGAGATGTTTGTTGACCAAACTCACGTATACAACGGCTAGCTAGTCGGGAAGAGTCATCATTTCCGTCACCAACCTTCTTATATATTTCAAACAGAGTCCTGCCGATTTGCTTCCATTAAGCTTCGGGATGAATCCGTTTCTCAGGTGGGTGATGGCGATTCGGACCACTATTGCTGGGAGCGAGCCGAGGACATGACGACTCCTCGAAACGCTTACAAGCTTGATCACGAAAATCCCGGCTCAGACCTCGCCGGCGAGACCGCCGCCGCCTTGGCAGCGGCCTCACTGGCTTTCCGGCCTTATAACTCCTCCTACTCCGATCTCCTCTTAGTCCATGCAAAGCAAGTGAGTCAGCTCTCTTAAAAAAAAAAAATTGGAGGCAAAACTGTTCATGTCATTTCGAAATTCATCTAGTTTCCGATAAACTCGTCATTTAAACTAAATTGTCCTGAGACTTAAATATTTGGAAAAATGATGATATTTCTAATCGTACACTAATGACATGCTAAAGCAAGAAAATGCATATAAATGTGCAGCTATTCTCATTTGCGGATAGATTCAGAGGCCAATATGACGACTCGATCGAGTCCGCCCAGCAATTCTATCCATCCTCAGGCTATTCAGTAAGCAAAAAAAAAAAATCTCATATTGTTCATAATTACCTTTTAATTGGACTAATTATCGATATTTCGAGATTTATTCATCTCCTTACTAATTTTTTTTTCAAAAAAAAATTGAAGGACGAGTTGTTGTGGGGGTCAACATGGCTGTACAGGGCAACAGGTGACCAGAAGTACTTGAAATATGCAATTGACAATGCAGGTTCAATGGGTGGGATCAGCTGGGGAGCGAAAGAGTTCTCCTGGGACACCAAATATGCTGGCGTGCAAGTCCTCCTCTCCAAGGTAAATTGCTCATTACATCGTATGAACAGGTGGGTGGTCGGTGCGGGCTGCTCGGCCTGCCCAGACTAGGATTGAACCAATCCATCTGCTTCGCAAAGATTAAAGATCGGCTCTTCATCGGTTTTAACTCTTTCCAAGTTAATTTAGTTCCATAATCCCAGTAACTTAAGCCGATTTCATGTACATAGTCACTTGGCCTCTGATGGCAGGTGCTGATGGACAACCCATACAGTCCGCATGCTTCGATTCTAAAGCAATACCAGGCTAAAGCAGAGTACTTCACATGTGCCTGCATGCAGAAGAACGACGGTTACAATGTCGACAGGACTCCAGGTTGGCCGCACAGCCCCTCTCTCTTCAAATGGCTTAAGCTACTTTCGCACGAAAGCATCTGATGGATTTCATGTTTACAGATGCACCTATGTGACTGATTTATTGTCCTGTGATCCTCAGGCGGGTTGATGTACATGCACGATTGGAACAACATGCAGTACGTGTCTTCTGCGTCGTTCCTGCTCGCCGTTTACTCTGTATATCTGTCTGCGCCGAAGGCCAAGGTCATGTGTCCGGAAGAGCAAGTTCAGCCTCAGGATCTTCTCAACTTTGCCAAGTCTCAGGTATCCTCACACCAAGTTACTTGCTCGCCAAGGAACTTCAATAACTGGTTGATTACCGAGATACTCGATATGCTTTCACATTCATTTTCTGATCATATATCAAGCAATTTCCAGAATTTATTTTGTTCTCGATCGAATCCTGCAGGGCGATTATATCCTTGGGAAGAATCCTAAGTCCATAAGCTACCTGGTGGGATATGGACAGAGTTATCCCACCCATGTTCATCACAGAGGCGCTTCCATCACCTCTATCTCTGTCCTGCAATCTGCTGTCGGATGTGTGCAGGGCTTCGATGCGTGGTAACCACCGCCCTGAAGGGAACCCGAACGTGATACACGGTGCACTCGTGGGCGGTCCCAGACAAGAATGACGGTTCTATGATGAAAGGTCGAATTACGAGCAATCCGAGCCCACGCTTTCTGCCTGCGCCCCACTCATAGGCCTCTTCTCCAAGCTACAAAGCGCATACGCAGCGCCAGGTAAAATCTCGGGATATGTGTCCAACGTAACATCAAACTAAACTGTGTTTTCTAATCTTCTCTGCTTTCCTAATATGGCTCCTTGGTGTAGGTTCCTACCGTGATCAAAGACCAGGGGCTCCTTCAAACATCACCCGGTGAGTAGACATTCTTGAATTTTTTTTTTCTTTATCTCTGCTGTACTGTGTTCATAACTACATCTCTTTTGACTTACTTATGTCTTAGATTACAGTAATAAATCGGTGTATCTTTACTAGCGTAGCTCCAGGAATACTACTTTCTTCTAATCATCAAAGATAAAACTTCCCTTCCATGAGGGGGATGAAGGCGAATGATTTCTTCTTCTGATTTTGCAGGCAGCTACTCCCAGAAAACACCACCAGCCTACACAGGTTCGAGTGAGTAACACAAACTTGTTTCTCTTGTTCCAGAAGGTGATTTAAATCAAAGTCATTACAAATTTGACTGCTGTGGAACTTTTCCACTTCTACAGAGTCCCCTGTTCAGTTCCGTCACTCGATAACGAGTTCATGGAATCACGGAGGGGGCGACATATTACCGGCACCAGGTCATCATCAGGAACACATCGCAGAAGCCAGTATCTGATCTTAAGCTCCGGATAGAGAATCTCTCGGGGTCTTTTTGGGGAATCACAGCCACCCAAGAAAAGAACATCTATCAGCTTCCTCACTTGCAGGTCTTAAAACCAGGGTCACAGTATATGTTTGTGTATGTTCAAGGTGGTCCTCAAGCAAAAAATTTCAGTTGTAAGCTACCACTAACAACTTAAAAGATCGAAAAGTGAGTACAGAGCAAAGGGAAAGCAGAACACTCTGCAATTTTTCTGATTCATGGAGAAGGATTTTCCTTTTAATCATATCGCAAACTGTAACACGAAAGTTTCGTTCATCATCACATAATCATGAACTACAATTTGCAAAAGACCATGCGCAGGACACTGGGCATGCGACCTAATGGTATGGTGGGTCGGGGCGGGGGCAAAAGGTCCAGGATCAAATACCGGATAAAGCAAAAAACAAAAAAAAAATATGCAATGATTTCTTCCTAATCCTATGCTTTACACACATACAGAGAGGAGTTTCTTTTTTGTCCATTGGTGGCTATCTTCATTTATCAAGGAATTAGTTAGTGTTTACAAGAAAAGAAGATGAGATTTCTATTCCTTTATGTACACCTAATTGCAAAAACTTCCAGAATTTCTGCCTTCTCTATCTAAAAGACAAAATTACAAGTCTGAAACAGAAGTCCTCATTCTTGCACATAGAAAGTGCAAGAAACCGCTTCAAACATGTCCCTCATTCTTTCCCACTTTCTTGAGCTTTTCATTTCCATGTGAAGTTTGAAGTTGCCGGCTCTTTAATGAACATAAAGCTGTTTCGCTGCACAAGGAAGGGACTGGTAATTGGTGAAAAAGAGCCCAAAGAAAGAGCTCCAAAGAGATGAAGATCAGAGTTCTCAAAGATTGAAGCCAGAACATGGTCCCCTGCTTAATAACCATTCTTGCATTTAAGGTGCCAATGGCTTGCACATTTTAAGGAGCATCTGTCTCATGCTTCACATGCTAGGGTGTTGGTTGTCCGAGTTACCTTGCGAATGGTAGTACTAGGCCTCATTTTTCATGCGCAGTCTGGTGAATGGGTACGATCAATCAGACACATTGTGATGCTGCAAAGTGGATCCTCCTAATTCTGTAGGTGACAATAGACATCGAGGATATTTTATGGAGGATTTATTTTAATAGCTAGAGGTAATTAGTTTTGGAGAGGATTGAGGAATATTGTGAGAGGATATGTTGTGTAAGGGGTTAAGAGTATCTATTATGTTTATGAATTGAGCTCGTAAATGGGGAAATTAACTTTGAAATGGACCATCATCAACTGTTGCTTACCCACCAAATCCAAGACAAAAACCAAATCAACCAACAAGATCACACAAAATTCTCATGGCATAAAATCTTTACCTCACAAACGCACAAAAAGTTCACATCAAAAAGCTCAACAGCCACCAACACATCCCCAAGCACATCCTCTTTTCACAAATCCCAACACAGCAAGGCTTCAAACAAAAACATACATCAAATCAACAAAAACAAAAAAAACAAAAAAATCACCTCAAAACTCACACCAAGATTCAAATCAAAAACATTCAACCACACGAAAAAACCGATTAATTCATCCATCACCACAAAACAGTTCAAAAAGCGGTTTCCATCAAAACGGACACACTTCAAGCAAAAACAAACAAAAACACAATTCACAATCACATCAACCAACAACGACCAACAAGTTTCAACTTCAAGTTCATTAATCAACCACAACATAACCATCTAACCACTCTTTCCTCAACCAGTTCCCCAAAAAAAAATCAAGGTCACAATCAAACCAACAAAATCACCAAAAACAAATCAAAACAAAAGTTCAAACCCAACCAAAAACACACAAACACACTCACAAATCAACAAAAAATTCACCAGCACCATCACTTTCATGTCGAATCATTCAACAAAACACACACACCAAACACCCACCAAAACAAAACAAACCAACAAATCATCAATTCAAAACAAACGGAAATTCAACACCAAGAAATCAACATCAAAACCACACAAATCACAAACCACACAACAAAAAGTCACAGGGTCCAAAGTAAAACAAAAAGGGGGCTTCAATCAAGTTCGTGTCAAAAACACTTCAAAAAAAGAAGTAAACAAAAAACACACCAATCATTCAAAAAACCAATCACACAGACCAGTTCAAAGACAGCAAACAATCATTTCAAGCTCAAATCAATCAAGAAAAATCAAAAGACCGAGAGAGTTGTCAAAGTTCACACACCCAAACCAACCAGCACACAAAACATCAAAGTCAGTCAACACATTCCAAATCAGACCCATCACATCAAGGGTTCATAAAAGACAAGAGGGATCAACTCAAACAACAAAAAGAACAACGAAAAAACGAACAATAAGGAACGAAAAGGAATACGCAAATCAATCAAGAAATTTTTATCAACACGGCAAAAAAAAGCGACCCGAGGTGGAGTTCTACATGCGTCCAAAAATTCAACACAAAACAGAGTTCACCATTTTCCGCCTATCGATTTGCATGATTAAGGGTAAGCAAATCTCGCCATTTAAGATCCCAAGGGTTTGCGCCGACTTATGCATTCTGAGGCATTCTTGCGACTTTGAACAAACCCTTGATCTTTCTCACATCACTTGAATGCACCAAAACTGTAGACTAACTTTGGATCCACTAAAATGCTTTTACCCAATCCTCTTTCCTAGCACAAGAGAATTCCCTTTTCTCCCTCTACCATCCAGTGGATTCCATTGACTAACTCCTGATCTTTTTGCTGACACTTAACCATCATGACGTATCTACTGGGTGAAGCCCCTCTTCCTATCCTTCTTTAAGGTTTATCGAGCTAGCTTTCCATATTCTTCATTGATTCTTCTACAATCCCTTCTTCGTTTTCCACTGTGTTACTTTGTAATCTCTCCTTTGAGTCTTCACATCACCACAAGAAGTAATCTTTAACACATTAAGTAGGTTATTGACGGGTTTTTTTCTTTTTTTTTTTTTTTTGTTCGGAAGTTGTTTGAAGTCATGTCGTTTGCGTCACACTTTGTTACACCCTCTTAACAACACCAAGGGAGGGCTCTCTAACTCAATCTCATGATTATCGATTCTGTATTGTGTCATCTCCAGGCGCGGAGCATCCGTCTCCATTTCTGGATAATCCCCTCTTATCACCAAGGACTTACCAGTCATCTTGCTCAACTTGTGCATCGATTTTACATGTCAAGGCTCCTAGTCTTTGTTCAGCTGCCTTGAATTACCCTTTGTTCAAGCTCACATCGAACCTGACTGCTTCGAATGAAGACAACCTCATACATGTTCCTTTCTCTTGTCTTTTGCCTCGATGCCACAGACGGGGGTCGTAATGCTGAAGATCCTCAATTTTTTCCCCTTGTCCATCCGTAACCACTTATTTTCTAAATCCTTAGTTTGTCTTCACTTAACCTCCAAACCATTGTAAAATGACAATTTTATAAAAAACCAATTACTTTGGAACCAATGTGAGTACTCTATTTGGTGTCATTACTCGCATCGAGATCTCAATCACCTCGCCGATCGAGGTCTCATTTAAGTCAGCATCCTTATCTCCAAACTCAAGTTTAGTCACCCTTAGCATTCTTACCATCATCGTGTGCCTACTCATACAGTCATGTAGCTGGCCTGGGTCCCTTGTAACATCAATGTCTAAATGCCTATGAGATGATCATCTCCAGAATCGATCACTTAAATCCCAACTAACTCAACGCTTTTCTGGTCGCCCCTCATTACGAACCAAACTCATGCAATCCAATTGGCTCAGGTCTCAGGTTTAGCCATTTGCCTCTTGTTGAATCTTATCCAATCATCTAGAGCTTTTCGATGTAATGAGATCCCAGCTAAACCATCATTCTGACACAATTCAAGCCTATAGTCTTCCAACATTGAGCTTTGCAATTCCATGTCGTCCGATCTATTTCCAAGGCTAACCATTAGAATACTCCCAATTTAAGCCTATCAGTGATATCATCGTCACCATGTCTTCATAAGTCGCTCATTCCTCACAGATAGCCATTCCTTGGGCAACTCAGATTTTTCCTCATCTCCTCCAATGATTAGTACACTCATGAGATCACCTTACTTATATCGCAACCTATACACTTTCCATCCTCATGTTTCTTGAGCGGGTCATGGGCCCTTAAGCTCTCGACGTTTTGAATTCAAACGCTCATCTTCCAACTTATTATCCAACCAACCCGTCAAGCTTGCTAGGCTACCTCCTTCAATTGGGTATCATAGCCATAATCATGATCGTTTACTTCCACTAGTCCTTCCTTTATGTCATTACGCCCATTAGACCTTGAGCATGGGCCCATAAATTCGAATTTGGCACCTGAGCCTCCAAATTTCCTTTTAACTTACTGTGAATCTCAATCGTACCTTCACTCCGGCCACCCGAGAATTCGTGCAGCTAAAACATCAAGTGCACAATTCCTCATGGTCATAATACGCCAACCGGCATCCCTTACGCTCTCGTGTTTAAGCCTAAACCTCTCTGTTTCAAGCTTATTCTCAACATGTATCTGAGGCCTCAACCTATGTCGTCCCATAATGCCTATCATCTCATTATTAACATCGTCTTCCACTAGAACGAGTCATCATCGCTCTCTGGCATCACAAGTACCAATGCGGTCTACCTCAAATTCTGTCCATAGTCTGTGATTCACCAGCCACCATTCAACACTAGGCCTCTTGTCTCAACCGACTATAACATTAACGAGACTAAATACTTTATCGCAGGATTTACGCCATCCGATCCGTCCTCCGACCATAACATAAATCCGCAAGAACTAATTCCTGAATCAATTATCCTCCTTGTTACGGCAATGTCTGTCTTGTTATTCCACCTCTACGAACAACTTACATCTTGAAGGTCTTACTGGCCATGCTTAAGCACATTCCGTTCGTCCCATTTCATAAGAGTGATCTTTATTTCTCTTGACACAGCCCTCTTAATTCCTCCCATTTCGCTTTCGTACTTGACCACTAAACGTTCACAATCTTGATGAAGCTTGAGGAAATTTTTCCACCTTCTTCTCTAGATCACCCTCGTGCATCTTAGCAGCACCTTAGCAAAGCAATTGCCCTTTTCTCTGCCATTTTTGATCTAGATGGTAACTACGTTCAGGCTACTACTTCCATTACACTCAGATAACTTTCATCTTCAAAAATTGTGTTCCACTCACTAACGCATTTAACAAGCTCCATTTCAACATTTCTGTTGATCCTATCCTTCTCATTGGCCACCGTTCACGGTGACCCGCTACAAAAGCAAACACATTTTTTGTTGCACTTGGCAATAATCTCACGCTCTTTCCTTTCCGTCGTCTGCCCATCGATTTCCCTATCTCTTTCCCATTTTCCAAGACCTCTCCATCCTTGGTTCGTCGACTGCGGAAACTTACTTCTGGTCCTCCACCCCGGTCAAACTCACAGTAATTGCAGGCTGTCAGGCATGCTGCTACCACATTAGATGTGTCTGACGGATCTCCATTGTCCATTACCCTTACCCCAATTCGCTCCCTTCCACAGCAAGCTAGAGTGGCATCAGTTGCTGGGGCTTACAATGGCAGTTCTTATTCCAGCCTGCCTACCCATCAATTTATTGATTTAAATCAGATCCTCATCATATCTTTTCGATCCTAGGTCTCCTTCCGGGTGCGGGAGCTCGCACTCTCGTGGCTGCGCTAGGTCTTTTGCCCTATTGCTCATCCTTCCTAATCTTCACTCACATCCGGACCCGAGTAATTCCTTTTCGGAATCAGTTAAATCTAAACTACCATATAAGCGTTCGCCTGCTATCGCGTCTACTGACATAATATGCATGTGTTAAAACTAAAAAGAAAAAAAAAAAAAAAAAGAAAAAAAAGCAAAAAAAGGGGAAAAAAAAAAAGGAAACAACAAGGAAACAAAGAAAAAAAAAAAAAAAAACAGGAAGGTAAAAAAGGAAAAAAAAAAAAGGGAATAAAAAGTTAAAAAAAGGGACAAGGAAGATAAAAAAAAAAAAAAAAAAAAAATACAAATAAAGAAAAAAAGAAAAAGAACAAAGAAAAAAGCGCAAAAAAAGGGTGAAAAAAATGAAAAAAAAAAAAAGGGGTAAAAATGAAAAAAAAAAAAAGGGGTAAAAATATGTGGGAAAAAAAAACAAAAAGGGAGAGAGAAAAAAAGGAACAAGGAAAAAAAAAAAAGACAAAAAATGAATAAGAAGAAACAGGGACCAAATAGGTAAGCAATGGCAGAAGGGAAAAAAAAAAAAAAAAGCAAAGAAAAAAAGGTAAGGGACTTAATTGAAAAAACAAAAAAAAAGCAAAAGAAAAAACAAAAAGTGAAGGGGGGAAAAAAAACGAAAAGAAAGAGGGAAAAAAACCAGGGGGGAAAAACAATACAAAAAAGAAAGAGAAAGAATAAAGAAACAAAGTTTGAAAAGGAAAAACAAAGGGAAGTAAAAAAGTAGAAAAAAGTAAAGAAAAAAAAATAAAAATGTATAGAAGAGGGTTGGGGATAAAGAAGAAGGGAAAAAGAGAAGAAAAAAAAAAAAAAGGAAAGAAAAAAAAATGGAATAACAATAAAAAAAAAAGAAAGAAAACAAAAAATTGTACACAGGAAAAAAAAGAGGAAAAAGAAAAAACAAAAAAAAAAAGGGAAGGTAAAAAAAGAAAAAAAAAAAAAAAGAAAAATTTATAAAAAAGACAACACTAAAACGTAAGAAGAAAGGACAAAAAAAAACTCAAAAGGAGGGAAAAGGGGAAGAAAAAAAAACAAAAAGAGGAAAAAAAAAAGTCAACAAGAAAGAAAAGCAGAAAGGTTAAAAACAATGGAAAAGAAAAACAAAAAAGCGTCACAAAAAATCACTGGAGGGAATAAAAGGAAAGGGGAAAAGACAAGAAAGGGTAGGGAAACTAGGAGACCCAATGAAACACAAGGTTTTAAACTAAACAAAGTATATATGAAGTTGGGAAAGAAAGAGCCAATAGAGAAGGAACGACAAAAGACAAAGGGGAGGGCAAAAACGGGGAAAAGAGGAAGTCAAGAAAATGTTAGGTGAAAACTGTTAAAAAGAGAAGTGTTAATGAGAAAAAAAGGAAAAAAAAAACCATCACACAAGGAAAAAAGGTAAAACAAAAGAAGGAAAGGTACAAAGAGAAAAAACAAAAAAGAAAAAACAGAGAAAATGTAAAAAACCAAAAAAGAAAAAGTTGGAAAAAAAGGGACAGTGGAAAAAAAAAAAGACAAAAAAAAGTAAAAAAAACAACAAGACAAAACTTGGTGTGGTGGATAAAAAAAATGAAAAAATGAAAAAAAAAAAAGTGGAGAAAAAAAAAAAGAAGAAAAATTGTAAAAAGAAAGTAAAAAGGGAAAAAAAAAAGGAAAAAAAAGAAACAAAAAAGAAAAATAGAAAAGTGGAACAGAAAAAGACGTTTAAAAAAAAGTAAACAGAAAATACAAATAAAAAAACAAAAAAAAAAAAACAAAAAAAAAAAATAAAAAAAGAGATAACAAAATAAAAGGAAAATGGGAAAACACAAGAAAATTGAAAAAAAAAAAAAAAAACTGCAGAAAGAGAAAAATAAATTCAAAAATTGACATAATAAACAAAAAAAAATGAAAAGAAAAAAATAAAATTGCAAGGACTGAAAAAAAGAAAGCAAACAAAAAAAGAAAAAAAAAAAAAAAGTGGCAGTGGGGAAATAGTATTGAAAGGAAAAAAAGGAAAAATAAGAACAAACACAAAAGAAAAAAAAAAAAGAAAAAAGAAAAAATGGTAACAAAAGAAACAAAAAAAAAGGGAAAGGAACAAGAAAAAAAAACCAAAAGTAAGTGAAATTAAAAAAAAAAACAAAGGAACGAATAAAACACAACCAAAGTAAAAAAAAAAAACAAAAAAAAATAAAAAACAATAAAATAAAAAGAAAGCACAAGAATCAAAGGACAGAAAAGGGGACTAGTAATGGGAAAAAAAAAAACAAAAAAGAAAAGGAAAGGGGGGATTAAAAAAAGGGAACAAAAAAAAAAAATAAAGAAAAACAAACAAATAATAAAAACAGAAAAAAAAAAGTCAAGTGTGGAAAAAAAGAATTTGAATAGAAAAAGAAAGAAAAATGTTTGGAAGAATGGGTAAAAAAAAAAAAAAAAAAAAAGTGAAAAAGAAGATGGAAAGGTTGTAAACAAAAAAAGAAAAGAAAAATTGGGAAAGTGGAAAGCAAAAAAAAAAATAAGGAAAAAAAAAAAAAAAAAAAAAAAAAATGGGGGGAAAAATGAAAAACACTAAAAATGAAAAAAAAAAGCGAGGTAAAAATGAAATGGGAATGACAAAAAACGAAAACGGGAAATGAAAAGCACCCAACAGCAAACAAAAAAAAACCATGAGGTGAATTAATGTAAAAAAGTAAACAAAAAAGTAAAAAAAGTAGAAACAAAAGGGATATTGATGTTTTTTGGAATACAAAAACCCAAAAAAAAAAATGTTTTGGGGAAGAACCCCTTTTTAAAGGGGG
>JAGVVM010001371.1:0-24290 GCA_019149425.1 Psidium friedrichsthalianum | reverse complement strand
CCTTCAGACCTTCTGCAGTGCAATCAGAGACTTGCCAACCGTGATCTTGATCCGAAAAAGTCCATGATCCTTTAGAAATATGACGGTGCATGCTTTTGAAGTCACCAGAAGGATTGTCCTTGACCTAGAATGTTGTAAACAGACAAGTGCATTTCAGTTTATACAAGGAAGCAAAAGAAACTAGCAAGATGTGTGGAGACAAGCAGATGCCCGCAAGAGTAAAAAATCAGACCTGAGATTTTTTAATGAAGTCGTGTCCTCTAGCTAATACCGGTGCTATCTCCTCAATCATATTACTGGCCAGCAAACCTTGGATGGCGAAGCCCGTATCCCACTCTTGGCTACCAAAACCCTGGAGAATAATGAGACAACCACCAAACTAAGCTTTCCTATAGATGGCCTCACTTTATTACATCATCTTCTCATTATTACAAGAATCTTCCATGTTTCAAATAGGCAACATTAGTATTTGTCAATTATTAAGAGCTGATTCTGTTACGGTTTGCTGACACTACTAACTGACCTGCATCTTCATTCCATCTTCAGCAACCCAAAGGTAATCCGGTATCCTAGCGAGGTGCTTCTTGAAATAGTCACCGTTTGGGTCTTCTACCCAGCAAGCAAGCATGCATAACACCTGTTTAAGTCCAAAGCAAAAGATGTATTCTCAGTTATTTTTGCGATTCGCGTCTCTCTCTTCTCTTTAAATCTATGTATTCATTACCTTCTCTACATTTCCAATTGTGATATATCGACTGTTCTCATCTTCATAGTGAATGTGCTTCATCGTCACCTGAAGAGCCTTTTCTCTAAGTTTATTAAATGGCCAACGGTTGAGAAATGGCTCTGTAAATATGTAAAGACTATCCCAGATCAGATCCTGTACTAAAGGATGGGGATAGTAGATTCCTCCTGCAACAACCATTCGAATCATTTCGTTAAACATTTGCCTACTTGCAAACTATCTGATTGTGGAGCTCTTTTGGACCAGCTAGTTATACTTGCCTTGGCACAAAGATGACGGACTTTTCTCCAGCAAATCATGTCGTAAGGTTGAGTATGGAGTTCTTCTCTCAACTGTTGAACAAGAGGCGTGATCGGGCCGACGAATCTTTCCCGTACAAGTACGACATGGGCATGTAAGTCAACCGACAGTAGCACCACATCTTAGCTTCATTGTTCAGAACGGGACAATTCAGACAACATGTCAATGAAACTAAGGAGAAACACAATTACACGAAACAGAAGTTGAAACTTTCTTTCTTTCAAGGGAAACTCTGGAAGGGTGGCCACTTCAATAAAAAGCCAACGTCATATTCTTGTTGATGCAGCAAAATGCCACGGGGTTTCAATTTGACAACTAGTCCAACACCTTTGTGTTAATACCTGTGTAAAACTAAATATACAGGACAACTATAGATTACCATCAAGGACAAGATCAAGATAATCTGTGAAAACAAACCTGGATGCATGGGGAGGAATGAAGGCAAGATCCAGAACTCAGGGGGCATTGGGTTGCATCCAGACCAATCGAAAATGCCGAGAATCTACCAGCGTGCATGATAAGACAACACACAACACAAGCACCATGTCACATGTACGATTCACTCAAACACACAGAACTCTTGAGAACAACTTTTTTATCGGTTAATGAAGGAAGAGTGAGAGGGTACCGAGAGCCAAGTCTTGCCCCAGGAGGGTATGTAGGTGACGCCGCCGTGGTCAAGAATCCACTTCCTGGCCCGAGTACAAGCATTATGTAGGCCACCATCGGGCCCTTCCCCGAGAATGCGCATGCATATGTAGCTGAGGACCGTACAGAACATGGTGCTGGGACCTTCAATGTGCAAGCCCCACCCACCATCTTTATTCTACGACAAAATTAATGCAAAACACACGCGCAGCTTCAAGTCAAAGTCTTTCAAAGTTCCTCCGCTATTTTCTTCATCTGGGTCTCTCTTTGCGAGAAAAGAGTACCTGGTGGTTGTATATGTAGCGGAGAATCTCTTTGCGATGCTCAGCTGGAAAGACGGTGGAGAGGTGGCCGGTGATGTAGACGCACATGACCAGGGGAGGGAGGAAGAAGAGATTGCCGGAGCTCTCGGCAGGCCAGTGGCCGTCGCTGGCCTGCAGGGCGGAGAAGAAGCGAACGGTCCTCCTCAGGGCGGTGGACGCCTTGTGGTAGGTGATCTCCTCGCCGTCCTCCACCCTCACCGGCGGGATCGTCTGCTTGAACTGCTTCTCCCTCAAGAACTGCTCAGAAATCATGTACCATGCGTAGTCAGCTTAAGCTTACCTATCACTTTGTATTACAACACGCTCACAAGTTTCAAATTTTATGTCTAGCAACAACAGTAACGGTGAACTGAACAATAACAAAGAAATTATCACGGGGATTCAAACAACTCAAAGATTAGCCCAAAAATGACGTACCAAGAAGAGAGGCGGATTGAAGCAAGAGCCAGATTGTCTTAAAAGGAAAGAAGAGGAAACGACAAAACCAAGAAGAGGGGAGGGTACGTGGTGAAGTGAAGTCGGACGAAGATTGGGTTGAATTTTTTTGATCCGATAGATATTTTGGGCCTCGGATCTTCTGCTTGATATGTAAAGCTGCACACTATCTACGGCGCCCAAACTAAATACATAATTCTCTACCAAAAAAATAAATACATAATTAGCAAGAAAAATACCAAAAAAAATTCTGAACTTAATATATTAGTATCAATTTAGTCCTAAATTTTTTTAGCATTGATACTAATTCAATCTATCCAATCAATTTGACCGGAAATCAATGACGTGGACAGTGATGGTACTACGTAGGGCGGCCGACGCTTACGTGAACATTTTCTAATAATATTTTCTTTTTCTTTTTTCCCTTTTTTCCTTGAACTTTGGCTTTGGCCAATAGGGTCACAAGCCCTGAATTGATCTAACTGGAAAGTTTAACATTGAATTGGTATTAATGTAATCGGTTTAAGACTTTTTTTTTTTGGTAAGGAACCGGTTTAAGATTTTTTTTTTGTACTTTTCTCAATAATTAGCTAACGTAATTGAAAATTGATTCTAGGTATCTATGTTGAGTTCGATACGCCTGTGGCTCAATTCAGGGCCCAAATATGCGGGAAAGGAAAAAAGGGACGCTCCAAATTCTTTCGCACACGTGCACACAAACAAGAAAGTGGCCGACTCTGAATGAGAAAGGGTGCGTGTGTACCTGCATGCGCCAGAGGAGGTCGCCGCATGGCTTCACTTGGTGGCGGTGATCGTAGAAGTGCCGGCGAGCGGCCTCCACCTCTGCGCGCTCCTCGGGGGTGCCGGCCTCAGGGTCGAACTCCCAAATCTGCCTCCCCACGTAGTTGTTGGTGCTGTACAAGTAGGGACCATCTTCACCTTCTGCTATCTTCAGCCTCCACATTCTGTATCCGGGTTATTCCCAAGCCGTCCTGTCTGATGATCACGCTAACCGAAGAAAAATAAATAAATTAAAATAATAATAATAATAATAATAATAATAAGTTGCTGTCAAACAAAATCTCCTCAGCGAACTTGTTCATCACGTATTCACGAACTGTGTTCGTTTTTCCGAGACTCTATCGCTATCTGCATGCATTACGATATGGAAGCCCATCGCGCCGCGATCTTAATCCAGTATAGCAGGGAGAGCACATCTACCTCTCCTTCTGCTTGCGAGACAAAAGAATCGAGATTTCTCTCTGTAAAGAACCAAAGCGCTGCTTGTGTTCTTGTGGAGAAGGAAGGGGGACCTCTATCTATTTATATACGCACGTCTTGGGTGGTCGCTGGCTTCTTCCTCTTTCCTTCTCTACTATTCGTCCGAGGAGCCGGATTTCCTCTCATCCCGGATTGAGTGGTATGTCGAGTTACGGGTAACCCCCGGGTTGTCATTTTACTAAATTCGCAAGCGTGTCATCTCTATGACTGACCACTCACCTATGGATGGGAAACATGGCCGTAGGAAAAAAGGAGAGAATTACCCTAATAAGTTGTATGGCAATTCAGTCTTTTTTTTTTTTTAGGGGCCAATTGAGTCCTAAAACTTTTACATTTATATCAAGTCAGTCCATTTGATCAATTTTGATTGAAGTGACGCAACCGGTACTGACATGAACAATTTTGATAATATTTTCTCGCGTCTTTTATTTATGTTTTTTCTTTTCTTTTCTTTTCTCTCTTTTTTTTCTCCTTCTTCCTCCAACAATCGTTGAGTCACGATCATCGGTATTTATTCTAAGAAATTTATTAGTGTTTGACTATTTGTTGTAGGAAAAAACTTAACGTCTGTGCCAAATCACGACCATTGCGATGCCATATGCAGTATCGATCTTTCAATCTTATATATAAGTATCGGCGGCAAGCATGAGCTCCTTTCCTCTATTAGTACCATATGAGATGGAAATTATACGATAGGAGATACGAATTGGCATACACCATCATTTTCTCAAAAGTATGTGACCAAAATTTTGATATTGTTTTAATAATAGGACTTTGTTAGCATAACGATTTTTGGGTGACTCTGAAAATAACAATATATTATGGGCCACAAATTTTTTAAGGAGTGGACCCCATAATAATTTTTAGTTATTTTTTATTTATTTTATGTAGCTCGCAACATACTATCAATCTCACAATAGATTAAAAAAAAACCGTCACATGAACATATTCCTTAATAGTGTATAAAAGGATGCTATGATTGTTTTATACTGATTATCTTATGAATGAGAAAAAGTTAATACAGAAAGAGGATCATTCAAATTACAAGATTTCATAAAAATCCCACATCTAATAATTGAATCGTTTTCTTTTTTACTTTATTTTGTTTTCCTTCATTAATTTTTTCTTTTTTTCTTTTCAGTTTTTCCTTTTTCCTTTGTCAGCCACCACCAGGCCTCATTGGTGGACAGAGGAGGGAAAAAGAGGGAAAAGAAAAAAGTAAAAGAAGTAAAACATTAAAAAAATTCAAAATAAAAAACCAAAATCATATTAAAATAAATTAAAAATTATTCAAGTTGACGATTTCCTGCCAAAATTTACAGGATAGACTCAATTGACAAAAGTGAAAAGGTTTATGAATCAATTAGAAAAATTAAAAGGTTTGAATTAAATTGGTAAAAGTGTAATAGGTTTAGGATTTTTTGGATAATTTTCCACTAAGCACCCGTAAAGAGACCTGTAAGGATAGCTAAAGTCAATTTTCTTCCTCGAGGATGGTCCTTGGCGTGGACGATGATTTCACAAGTGAAGGAAGAGGTATTTAATGAAAGCAATTCCCAAATTTACAGAATTTTTATTGCATTGGTTTTCTGTTCTTTAAAATCTATTACCGTAGTTCACACGACCACGTTACAAGAATGGACAAATTCATCATTATTGTCTAAACACTTTTCTAAGTTAATCACTGAGACTAATAGAAAATACCCCTTTCTTTTTTCCTTTTTAAATCGGCGTTGCGATATTCTTATATTTGCTAAACATGTGAGAGGTAGGCAAAGGCAAGAAGGTCTCCAAAGGTAGTGTCGCGACCTCAAAATTGGTTTTTTTCAATTTTTGGTTAATGGATTAACAAATTAATTAGATTAATTAGCTTGGCTCGAACTCTCCCAAGTTCTACCAATTCTCAACATATTTTCAATATTTAAATACAAAAGATTTTCAATAGTAGTCGTCAATAATCATTAATGGTAGGTTGATTAGAAACCTAAATAAAATAGTGTAAGAACTATTTTATTTTTGTGAGCCTGAAATTAAATGAGTTCGGAGACTTTATTACACTAATTGTTAATTAATGCCCTTTCGATATCAATTTTATTTCATGAAAAAATATTTTGTCATGCAACTTGATTGAATTTAATGTGAGTCACTAACGAAGATTACCATGCGGGTGCACGATCAATTAAATAGCAATTAGAAATTAATGGTTTGCAAGAAGCAGTCGCCCCTAATTATTAATGGTAGATTGATTAGAAACATAAATAAAATAATATGAGAACTATTCTATTTCTATGAACCAGAAATTAAATGAGTTAGGGAATTTGGTTACATTAATTGTTAATTAATTCCCTTTCGATACCAATTTTATTTCATGAAAAAATACTTTGTCATGCAACTTAATTAAATTTTAATCTAAGTCACCAATGAAGATTATCATGCGGGTGTACGATCAATTAAATAGCAATCAGAAATTAATGGTTTGCAAGAAGCACCTGCCAAAGAATTATTTTTTTTAGATTTTTTTATTTATGAAAAGATAAAAACTAACCTATATGCAATGCATGAATGAGTGATTTTTTATTTTCGGATTTAATTACAACCCTAAGTGAAACAATGTCAAAATACTTTATATCTCATATATTTTAGGAATTAAATTGCCCTAAACCCTAAATTATTAAAGATTGAGTATTTTTAACATTAATTACACTTTTAAGATGTAATTTTGAATGAAAATGAAATCTACTCTAATTATTTACAAATTAAATTAAATATGTAAATTATATACATGATTTCAGTTTTCAAGATGCGATATGTTTAAACATGGCAATTGATTCATGCAATCTTTTTAGAATTTTTGAAATTATTACAACATGCGAGGAATATATTTCAAAGATAGATATATAATCAATCAATTCAAATCCAAAGCAAAACAAGAAATTGGATATATGCCAATCAATTTTTGAAATATCTCACAATATTTGAATGCAATCTCTAATCAATAGTCTTACGGGCTAACGATTGAATTCGAATCCTTACCTAATCGAACATTCCATCAATAATCTTAAAGATGAACTTTTTCGATTATATGGTAAGTTGTCAATTAGGGAAAATTTTCCTAATCAGCTTGTATTTTTTTTAAAATATCCACTTTTATACCATATACAATAAGATATGCGAGATATATGATATGATATGCAAATATATCTATATGCAAATATGACAAAATAGGCAAAACAATATCTAATTTTAAGATAGGAATTATACTCTCCTAATTTGTAAGATTGCTTTTCCAAATTGCACTTCACCGAAAACTGAAAATCAAGTTTCGATTTTAGACACCGATGGCTAGGAATCACACACGGCTAGGACCAACGGCTTGGGATCGCAGACCGTGGATGCTCGGATGATGAACTGGACTGAGGAAGAAGGCTCCTGCGGTGGTGTTCAACGTGACCGGAGATAGCCACGATTCACCTCACCTTCGCGGCTGGATTCACTTTAGTACGTAACAAGACGCGCGACCAGACCTACAAAAGTGGAGTAAAACAAGTCTGACCAATTCACAATGCGGTGTTGTCGAGCAAGGCAAGGAAACGGTGGCTGCTGTCGTTGCTCGTAGGATCCGGTCAAAGTAGGAGGGCAGCTTCGTTGGAGTGATGATAGGAGACCCCTGCCCACGTGCCTTGAAGAGGGATTGCACCCAGAAGTGACCCATCAATCTTTCGCAAGAGTCCAGAATCCTCGGGGCTGAAAATGTGGAATATGATGACCCTTGGAGACTGACTACGCCTCTTTGCTGGTGAAGACCGAGTTCATGAAGGCGAAAGGGGACGACGATAGAGCAGTGCAAGAGGCGGGGTCCCCTGGATGGTGAAAGCAGAACCAGCAGCCAGAGAAAAATGCCCCCAATCTCTCGAGAGTTCCGAACGCGAATATCCTCCTCTTCTTCTTCTTCTTTTTTTCCTTGTGTAACTCGTGCGATCCTTATATAGAGCAAAGCGAGGGTTGCTAAAGAGATATTAAATATATTCTGTGATAATATCCGGCTTAATTGTTGAACACATCTAAATTTTGACATAAAAATCAGTAATTAATTTTAGCCCTATGCCCCCATAGAAAGCTTGATCTATCTGCCCCCACCATTTTTTCGTATGCCTTTCGATCCTTCCAGTGAGAGACCTAAGTTTTAGTATTCATACATTGCATTTTGCATCTTGTCAGATCGGCGGCGGATGAATTTAAAGTGATGGTTCTTAGCTCAATTTAATTAATTGGACTAAATCTGTGGTAATGCAAATTTGCCAAGCCCTATACTTTTAAGGGACAATGTCACAAAAAACCCGCAAAGCGGTACACCTGTAATAAATTTATCCCAAATTATTTTTTGGCCAAGAAAAACCCTCAACTGGTACATTTGTGATAAATTTACCACAAACTAATTTTTTTATAACAAAAAATCTAAACTGATACACCTGTGACAAATTTACCTTCTATTAAATTTAGTTAATACCACGAAAAATCCTAAATTGATACATATGTGATAAACAAATGGTTAAATCCCCAGATTAGTACACATGTCAACTGCCACGTGTTATCTAATTCAGCAATTTGATAGTTATATTTATCATAAACTAACTAAGGGTAAATTTATCACAGGTGTACCGATTTGGAGTAAATCTGTCACAAATGTATCAATTTGGGATTTTTTGTGGTATTAAACCTACTTTTTAATAGTAGCCAAACAAGAAATATTGTTTCACTATATTTTTAGTCCCCTACGACAAGATCGGCAGAATATCCAAGATGGGCGTTTGAGGTGGAAAACAAAATCAATAATAGGGAAGCGAAGAGAAGTATTTTATATGGGCAGATGCACTCATGGTCAAAAGAAAGAAAACTTAAAAAAAAAAAAACCACCAAATCAGACTTCTTCCCTGGCTTTTATCTTGTGACCAAATTACGCACATTATTATCCTGCAAATCAGTGAGATCATCAAGCAAATCATTTATTCACTCACTGCTCCGCGATATTCTCTTGCCTTATAAGCTCGGAATTAACGCATATAATGGAGAAGGGCCTTCACAATTCATGGGGAACGGCACAAATGATATCGTGGGGGGGAGAGAGAGAGAACTGTTTCTTGGGGCCACAGAGATTGCTAATGCGCAGCCATGTTTGACGAAGAGAGGCGTCTCTTTCTTTCGGGGTAGAATTCACATCACACGAAAAAGAGAGAGGGAGGAGGGCGAGTAAAGGTCAGAGAAGCACAAGCATGGAGGCGTTTTTTCACGAACGAGCAAGGGAGAGGAAAGGAGGAATCCTCACATCCTGACACTGAGAAGAAGGAGATTTCATAGTTCTTCTCTCGGTGGACGGTCTCCATCCATGACAAAAGAAGAAGAGGAAGTAGGAGAAAAGAGGGGGAGGCAGGGGTTTTGTCCTTTAGTGGGATGATCTCACGTTGATTATTGGGAGCAAATCGTAGAGTTTTTTTCCTGGTGACGGCAACCGGTCTCCCCCATCGGGGCTATGCGTCACGATATATGCTTTTTGTCATCGTCCTCACCTACTTCGACGACCCAGTCCAGACGACCAGCGAAGCATTAGCACCGAGCTCATGAACCTGAAAGGAGACGATAGAGCAGTGCAGAGGTGGGGTCCCTTGGATGGTGTAAGCAAAACCAGCAGCCGGAGAAAAGTTCCCCCCCAGTCCCTTGCCCTTTAAGCCATGTTGAGTACTTCTCACGAGAGAGAGAGCCTGTTATTCTTTTCGTGGCCGCCGCCCCCAACAACCCCCCCCGGGTCTCTCTAGAATTTCCGAACGTGAATCTCTCTTCTTTTTTTTTTTTTTTCTGAGTAACTTGTGCCATCCTTAATAGAGCAAAACTAGGGTTGCCAAAGAGATATTTAAATGTATTCTGTGATAATATCCAGCTTAATGCTCACCAAGTTTCACACGATAAACCATATTCCACCTTGGCATTTCATTTAAGTGCCAAAAGTTTTGCGGACAGCTTATTATACTTCTTCATCTTGTCTCTTGACACTCTCTTTTTTTTTTTTTTTTTTGGTATCGAATGTGTCCGGGCCAGCGTCCGTACGGATCACGCACCTCGACTAAATCCTCCGGAGGGCTAGTTCCAACCCAGACCTCTCGTGAAAGGACCAGAGCGTAAACCAGTTGGACCACCGATGGGCGGGTAACACACTCGACCACTCTTCTTACACCAAAAGTGCAAAAAGTTGTGGACGGCTCACTTAAGTGCCAAAAGTTTTGAAACGATCACTTTTTTGTTGATCGAACATGAATAATTACTTATTAAGTGCTAACTTTTTGAAAAAATAATTACTTTAGGTCCCAACTCCGATTTGCTGGCTGGAAATCCGACGTGGTATTTTTTTTATTATATTTGAAGATCGCCGGAGGTCTAGCAGCAATTATTGACATCTAAATTTTGATTTTTTCTTGTTTAATTATTTACTGCATGATAAAAAAAAAAAAAAAAAGGCAAGAAGGCCAACGGATTTCGTTCAAAAGAGGGCAAATAAAGCGACAGATAGGAGGACGGATTACCTCATGATATTCAAGACTTCACATGCTAACTTTGACTATGTGACAATAGGAAAGGACGGTGAGGAAATTTCCTACAGAATATTTTTTTTTTTTTAAAAGGAAGCTCGTTACGGGGGTGATCTTCACACGTCCAAATCAAACCTGAAAAAGATGGGCATCGTCAAAAGTGAGGAAATAGGCAAAATATAAAAGATATGAAAAAGATTAGATTTCTTTGAAAGGTCAAGGGGGCTTCGTCATCAGTCTCAGAGTCCAAGTCGTGCTCGACCATCCATTGCTCCCTCTAACCTTAACCTTGGTTCCTGTACTAGGAAGGAGAGACGGCTAAAAAAAGTGTCAAAGAGAGAGTGAGAGCTACTCATCTGCAGAGAGAAAAGTAAAAGGGATCTCTGAAGAGTCAAAAAAAAAAAAAAAAACGTGAGAGAAAAGGGAGCCTTCGGCGGGAGCCACGGCTGGGTCTTCGTTGTCGTGTCAAAGTTTACTTGCCACTGAAAGCCTCTGCATTGTCCGACGTGCCGTCTCCTTCAAGCCCAAGCTGCGACGTCACCTTGCTTCGTGTTTGGCCCTGCTGTGACCTTGGCTGTGGTGGTCGTCTATTGTCGCCATAATCAGCTTCGTTCGCACGCATGTCGACCCCGCCGAATCAGCCTGGGAGTCATGGCTCGGAGCGCAATTTTCGGTGCAAATTCCAAATTCGAAAAGCAAACTTTGAATTTATGTATATCTCTTGATTTGATATTCCAAAGATTATGTTGCTCGTTTTTGCTTGATTTAGTGCTTCGATTGCATGTTCTGTATTTGAATGATGCCATATTTTGCACGTTCAAATATGTTATCCAATTCGAGTATGTAAAAACGGGCAGAATATTTTTTATTCAGAAATTATGTGCTTGAAAAGATAATGATTGCATATCTTGAAGATTGTTTTGCAATGTTAAATATTCAGTTGGCTTGATTGGAAGATTTGCACTTAAATTTACAAGTCGAAAATTTTGAATAAATCTTGGTATATATCTGTACTTGCCTAAATTGAAATTGTAATTTGATTGAGATATTTTTGGAGTCTTGGCGATAATCTAGTTTATTCAAAAAAGAAAATCTTTTGAATATATCCAAATACTGAAAATATCAAAATCTTTTCAAAATGTTATCCATAAGGAAAATTTTCTAATCCACAACCGCACACATGAAAATAAGTTTTATCTATCATGTTTAAATAGAATTATTTCCAAATAAGGTATTTGGACTTTTATCGTCGATTTGTTAGGCTTTAAATCGAAACTTAATTCGGAAGCAATTGCGATAATCACCTTTAAACTAAAATATTTGCAATCTGAATTAAGTTCATCCATAAAATCAAAAATAAAAAAAAATCCAGAAACTTTGAAAAGCTTAAAAAAAAATCCTCATGGCTCATCTTTAATTCATCTTACAAAATCTCAGAAAATTAAAAAAAAAAGGATATAACAAGATACGATTTCTTAAAAATCACATCTCATCATCTTTAAAAATCTTATCTAATGGATTGCATCTTTTGAATGAAAATATTTCAAATCAATCTCAATCTTTAAAAGATGTAGACTTAGGGTTAGGAGATTTTCTTAAAAAATTTTGCGGATTAATCCAAATTAAAAAAAATTGTTAAGATAATCACAAACCAATTCATCTTTTAAAACTTCAAAAATCATAAATACAAACATACAAAAAAAATTCACAAAAAGAAAACCGAAAAACTGCACCTTTGAGCCTTAAGTTAGAATTATAAAAAATTACCAGATTAAATTTTTCCATGAATTGATAAAACATTTTTCAAATTAAATAATATCCGAAACTAAAATCTATATTAGTTTAAAAAATTAACTAACTAGATCCCAAACTTAAAATCTCTAGTTCACAGAACTAACTTAGTTCTCCCACTAATTTACTTAAATTTCTAATTGACCTACCAAAAAACGGTAGTGGCGGCTTCGAAAATTTAAAATCTTTTGCCTAATAATCACTTGAACCATAAGTCACAATTTAGTAGAACTTAAGAGAATTCGTGCTAAGTTAATGAATTTAATTAATTAATTTGGTAACTATTAACCTAAGATTGGAAAATTCTATTTTTAGGTCGAGACAGCAATTAAAAAAAGCTAAATTTTTTTTAAAAAAAATCCAAGCTGGTTGTAGCCATGTCTACGCCGATGGCTGCCGCCACACTCGCTAGGAAGGGCTGGCCAAGGTCACCTGGGCCTTCCCAAAGCCTGATGACCCTTGCTAACCCCAAGTAAGGCCTCGGTGGCCCTCACAAGGGCCTCCTCTCCTAGATTTGGGGTTGAGCACAACCACCCTCGCACCAAATCTGAGCGAAAAGTCATTAGCCCTCACACCGGACCAAAGCTCTCCAGTCGCATCTATACTAGGCTTGTTCATGTTGCGTTACTTGATTTTAAGTGTTAATTGTTGCTTATTGTGAGCCTGGACGAGACCTTACCTTCCCTTGATTGACCCGCGCACCACCTATTTGATGTAATGTTTGAACAAATCTATGTTGGTTTCCCTTAATGGCTAGAACAAAGGTTAGTCTATTCATATGGGGGTGGACAAGGCCACCACGCAAAGCCTTAGTCGCCCTCTTAGGCCCTAACGAGGGTCGGCGACCCACACTTAGATTTAGGGTGAAGGTCGCACCCAACCCTAAATTTGGGCAACTAGGCCCTCGCCAGGGGCTGCCAAGGCCTTGCCCCGCCTCCTACCAACCCAAACCCTAAAAAGAAAATAAAAAAAACAGAAAATTTTTTAATAAAAATAATTAAAAAGTTTGAAAATATTAAAATATTAATAGAAATTTACCATGTCAGCACGATCGATCAAATGAACTGAATTGGCACAATTGTCAAATCTCTAGGCTTCAATTAGCAAAAAAGAAGTTTAGGACTAAATTAGCACGATTACAATAGGTCTAGAATTTTTTTGGTAATTTTTTATAAGAAAGGACACGAATTTCTTTGGACCTTAACAAAATTTAAAGTGTATTTTGCAATTACAATCCAAACTTAGATATAATAATGTTAGGTATATTAACAAGGAAGAAATTAATGAGTTCCCACGTTAAATAGAGGAAACAGAAGTGGAAGAAGACTAACTGATGTGCGTTTACTTTGCCTCTTCACATAGCGCGAGAGTTGAACCCCGCTCTTATGAAACTAGCAATTCCACTCCCTAATCTATTTACCAGCAGGGCCGTATGCCTATTGACTGCATGGCTTACTTTACGAGGCGATAAACACGCATGGGTCTGCATGTAACGTAATGAATTACATAATCGGGGGGGCCATTTTGGCATTGAGGGCGTGGTTTATTGCTTCTTCTTCTTTTCCAACTTTGTTAACTTTATCTTGGAGTGTTTTAAATTTAATTTTTCTTAGCTATATGGGATATTCGAAATCATTACAGATTACTGCAAGAATAGGGTAGGCTCGTTGATAATTTTCTTGTACTTCCTTTGCCTTCAGAATTTTTAGGAGAAAGTAAAGCTTAATTTCATTAACCGAAACATACGCAATAAATGCACATAAAATCTAAATTAGCAATCAGAAAGAATAAAAGCCCTACATTGAATGTCTAGAGCAACAAAAAAAAATCAATAGATCTAACTAGCTCATAACTTAATATTCTGGATTTTTTTTTTTGGACAAAGGTCGGGTATGAGCTCCCTTTTGGATTTTCCCATTATAAAGGCACTTTACTTCTGCGATACTTTCCCACCGGTGTTTCTAGCTGATAGGCAATCGATGGCCTCCCGATGTGTATCGGTATCTCGGACTGAATAAGGAATATCTAAATCTTTAAAGGATTCATAATACGCAAGTAATGATGATTCACATGATCACCTTAAAATAATCGAAAATTTTAAATTAATCTGAAGATTCGATTGAGTAGCTAGCTATGCTCTTTTCTAAGTCGGACTAATTAAAACCCTTTTTGGCATTCTTCTTGCATTATTAAACGCGTGAGAGGTAGGCAAAAGCAATAAGCCTCTAAAGGTAGGCGGAGAGAGATCTGAAATCGGTTTGGGAAGGTGTACAATTGTTCCTCGGGGTTCTGCGGACATCTTGTTATACTTAATACACGAAACTAGACAATCTCATCTCGACATTGTTCTTAACATCAATTTGAAACATCGTCTCTTTCGGTAACGTGTGCACGACGGAAAAATCAAGGAAGAACTTTTCAAGTTAGCATAAAGAAACGGGGGAATTTCTTGGATCTTTATGAAATTTGAAGTATATTTTGTAATTACGATCCAAATTTAGATATAATGTGAGCTTTCATTTATGTAAGTATACATGTGTGTATGGACGGGAAATTAATGAGATCCCACGTTTAAAATAGAGGAAATAGAAGTGGAAGAAGACCAATTGATATACGTGGCTTACTTTAGGATCGACAAAAATGCATGGATCTGCATGTGCTTGAACATAGCCACGAATGAATTACGTAGTCAGGTAGTGCTATTCTAGCATCGAGGGCGTGTTTTATAGGCTTCTTCTTCTTATCAACTTCGTCAATTTCTCTTATAGTGTTTTAAATTTTTTTTTTTTTAGCTATATCGAATATTCGAAATCATTACAGATTATTGCGAGAATAGTAACGGTAGGCTCATGATAATTTCCACTATTTATTTCATTTGCCTTCAGAATTTTTAAGAGAAAGCATTGCTTAATTTTGTTAACCGAAAGATACGGGATAAATGCGCATCGAATCTAAATTTGCACCCTTGCGAGTGGTGCGAACGAACAAAAGCCCATATTGGATGTCTATAGCAAAAATAAGTGATCAATAAATAACTGATGTTTCGGATTTTTTAGTGGACATAGGTCCAACTAGAATGTGAATGGGTTCAGGTTATGGACTTCTTCTTGGATTTTCCCATTATGAAGGCACTTTTACTTCTGCGATACTTTCCCCAAGGGTGTTTTCTAGCCAGCAATCTCGATCGATGGGTTCCCAATCTATATCGGTATCATGGACCCAAAAAGGAATCTTTAAATCTTCGCGATTGTCGAGTGTGGTTTGCCATCACCCTTCGATCCACGAGGACACTCACGGATGAAAGGTGTGCTTGCACCGGTCAGTGGCGGTCGGAGATTTGGACTAAAATGTGTTGTTCTAGAAGAAACACTGCGAGGGGAGAACGTCGGGTGCGCATGTGAGTGGCATGAAAGAAAACGAGGTCACACATTAGATATCCGAAGTGCATAGAACCTGTCACCCCATTTCTCGATCACTTAAGCATTTGAGTAAAGGCGGGTCAAACTAGGTTGTCGATGGACTGGAATGGATCTCCTTCTGTCAACACATATAACGCAATGGACACCCTTCGCACGTTTGAATCTTCTGTCTTCTTCTTTCGACAGAAACTCAAGGCGCGGTCAAACAACGCCCACCCATCGACGTGTGCGTATCTCTTCTATACTATATCTTAAGTTCTAGAGAATCTCGCGCGTTGCCTTATTATCTTAACATGCATTCACGAGGTAAACGAGGCGCAAAAGTGCATAGAACCTGTTTGTTCATGGGGGAATCAAGTCTCGCATGTGAGGCTTCTCATGTTCTCAGCCAAGCAGTTCGGCGGCTTCGGCCTCATCATCGTGCTTAGTGATGCTTATGACGGCAAGAAAAAGACTGTTTGCTGGTGCTGTATTGACATGGCTCTCCACGCTCATCCATCTCGACAACGAAACAACTTTGAGTCTTATCTTTTAGGATGCACATGATAAACCATTTTGTTTCTTTTTTTTCTATTTTTTATTCATGGTTATAGGTTTGAAACAAAAATTTGTTCAGTAATGCAATTTTATTTTCTATTTTGGAGTAAATTTTTAGTCCAGAAATAGATTTGATCCAGAAAATAAGAAGTATAAATTTTCTATTTTTTCAAGAAATAAAAATTCTTCTAATCGTCCACTTCCTCTCTCTCGTGAAGTGCATAAAAACGGATGTGCTTTATAACGTAATAGCAATATTTGCTTCGGAACTCCAAAGTTAGGCATGCTTAGGCTAGAACACTACCAACAAGGGTGATCTCCTCGGCAAGTGCATGCTTGTATGCCAAAGCAAAAATCATGAGATTTGGTGTGGGACAAGCCAAGCAGATAATACATCAAATGAGTTAATCTAGGAATGTCACGATATCTTCTACAAATCAAATAGGCTATATTTGCTTATGAATATAGCCTCTGAAGAATCGTCTTGCATCGTGTATCATCATGAAAATAGGCGAACCGATAGAACAACAACAAAATTAAAATGAACAAATGTCCGTGAATCTTGTATCGGTCCTATTCTATAATAGGGGGAAGATGACAGGCAATTTTTACTCAAAACCAGAAGAGGAATAGGAAAATGAAAAACTCTTCACGTGTTGCTTGAAATTGCGGCCCTCAAATTTTAGAGAGAGTTTTGAGAAGAAGGTATCTCGAGCCCATGGATAAGAACGAAAGTGACGTCCATGATGTCATCATTGTTAGGGAGAGAAATATGAAGGAGAAGACTAAATAAAAGAGAGTTAGTCACCACCTTTTTCTTTATATTCAGACCTCTATATAAACCCCAAAAGTTCTCTGATGCTTCCACCCACATGAGGTGCAGATAGAATGTGTATAACTAGTATTTGTTCATTTGCATCTGTTTCCGCAATACTTCGGATCATATCAAAATGACTTATGGTTACACCCATCTGAGCTTGGATCCTCTGTTCTAGGACTGCAAGTCCTTCGGATCTGTATCTATGATGCAAGAAGAACAACATACATAGGCTTTCATTTCTGTTGTGCTTATTGGATACACGTTTTCCCAATATGGAAGCTGTGATGAGATGCCTTGTTTCTTCATAGGCCTTTCGACGGTAAAGGAACCCGGCTGCAATACTCTGCCAGAGCCCACAAGGGGTATGTGTTCCTGTAAGCGCCGTAGTGTAACATGCAATTCCTCATGTAAACTCCAGTGATTTCCTGCAACGCAGAATCATACTATTAAGAGTAACGTAGGCAAAAATTCATGCTTAGATCATGCTGTTTTGTTGCAAGGCAATTCATTCCATTCGAATTATCTTTCTCTCTGATTCAGTTTGTGTTATTCGCGCTAGTTCCTGATGATGTTTAAAGTAGTTAAACAGATTTTTTGGAAGATAATATGCATTGACAGTAATCATCTTCTACGTTTTCCTAGTTGTATGGATTAGTGCACAGGAAATACTTTCCAAGGATACTGTTGGCCGCGCTCTTCTATTTCCTGAGATACTAGAACTGTGACATCAACTTATAGAAAGGTAAAAACCTGTTGGGATAATCACCGTCTTCCATTTGCGAATTGATTAGCAGCTTTGCAGCACGGTGCAGGGGAGTCGGATCCCTCTCCGCCTGATGGCAGATGAAACACCAAGTCAGAAACTTCACATAATGCGATTGAGACCCAAACAACAAAATCATTCACTGACCTGCCCTGCATGCATCAGACCCATCATAGCCCAAGCGGTTTGCACCAGATTTGATCTGTTTCCTTCAAGTGGTACGTATTTCTACATCGAGCAATTTGACAATTAGGAAAGTCTTGATTTCCTGTGTTGCCAGACCTGCAACTAAAACAGCTAAAGCCGGACATGCTATAGAAGGTCCCTCTAGAAATTACCTTGGTCGGGCAGGAAAGATAGCTCTCTCCCCACCCGCCATCCTGCAACTGTGTTCGTAGAAGAAAAGCTACTCCTTTGCGCATAGCTGCACAATCACTATATGTCTTGCCAGCAGCTGCTAATCCTTTAAGCGCAAACCATGAACCGTATGTAAAACAAACTCCCCAGTTGCCATACCTGCAAGAATTTCTCAATTAGTTAGTTGTTACTTTAATTTATCTGAATTCTTCAGAAATAGCTAATGGAAAGGAACATACCACGAGCCATCTGGCTTTTGCATGTCCTCCAGATACTGTACGGCGTCTGATATGAAATCCTCAATCTCCTTCTTCCTATGCCCGGGATACAGCTTCCTGAACATAACTAATGCATTGATAGCTGACGAAGTGCATTCAACATATTCATGCTCGACAACAATGTCCTCAAAGAACTCTGTCGGATTTAGGATCTGCAAGTGACAAACGATGAACAAGAATGTCCGGATGTAGTAATATATGAACAAAGAGACATGTCTTGGCCTGTGAGGACTATCAAGGAATTCCTACAAAAATCAGTAACTACTTACTTCTAGCCAATCTGGAGCTCCTGCAGGCTCCCAAGCTGGCAATCCGCCATTTTTACTCTGGAACAAGTGACACTCATGGTTGATGTGATGATTTTATAATTTATAATCATACTTGGACATCTGAAAAAATGATGAAACTCAAAGAAAGACTTAGAAAAGCAACATAATTTTGGGATGCATGGAGCAAACGAAGTCTTGCCAATATTTCTGTCTGGATCAAAGATTTTCTCATGTCTTGCTAAAAATAAAAAACAAAGTTATACTCACTTGCATAGAAAGTAAGACATTGACAGCGTCATACAATCTCTCTGGCACCATCTTCTCACCAACTATTTCAGGTGGCATCATCGAGAAAAGCAAACAACACTGAACCAAAAGGAAAGAGATTCAGTGACAAAGTGAGGAATTTAGATTTGGATTGAACCTGCGGATGCAATGATGGTTCGTTGGATTATTACCTTCAGACCTTCTGCGTGCAATCAGAGACTTGCCAACCGTGATCTTGATCCGAAAAAGTCCATGATCCTTTAGAAATATGACGGTGCATGCTTTTGAAGTCACCAGAAGGATGTCCTTGACCTAGAATGTTGTAAACAGACAGTGCATTTCAGTTTATACAAGGAAGCAAAAGAAACTAGCAAGATGTGTGGAGACAAGCAGATGCCCGCAAGAGTAAAAAATCAGACTGAGATTTTTTAATGAAGTCGTGTCCTCTAGCTAATACCGGTGCTATCTCCTCAATCATATACTGGCCAGCAAACCTTGGATGGCGAAGCCCGTATCCCACTCTTGGCTACCAAAACCCTGGAGAATAATGAGACAACCACCAAACTAAGCTTTCCTCTAGATGGCCTCACTTTATTACATCAATCTTCTCATTATTACAAGAATCTTCCATTTTCAAATAGGCAACATTAGTATTTGTCAATTATTAAGAGCTGATTCTGTTACGGTTTGGTGACACTACTAACTGACCTGCATCTTCATTCCATCTTCAGCAACCCAAAAAGTAATCCGGTATCCTAGCGAGATGCTTCTTGAAATAGTCACCGTTTGGGTCTTCTACCCAGCAAGCAAGCATGCATAACACCTGTTCAAGTCCAAAGCAAAAGATGTATTCTCAGTTATTTTTGCGATTCGCGTCTCTCTCTTCTCCTTAAATCTATGTATTCATTACTTTTGTACATTTCCAATTGTGATATATTGTTAGAAAGTTGATCCAAATTCTAGAATATTCTAGGATAAACTTTTGTAGAATAGTCTAGAAAGATATGAGTATTTAAGATACTTCTAGAGAATTTCTAGAATATTCCTAGAAGGGTAATGTGTAGAAAAATCTAGAAAAATATGCTCTAGATTTTATAGAAAAGTCTAGAAATGTGTCTATCTAGGATGTTCTAGAATTTTCCACTATGGAGGTGGAAGAGGCCTATAAATAGGCCATGAAGTACTAGAAAAAAGAAGAAAAAAACAACAAAGAGCTCTCCTTCTCCCTTTGTAACATTCACAAAACTAATAGAAGTTTTTCATTTCCATTGTGCTCCCTTGTCACCAAATTCACTCACTTATAAAACTAAACACCCTTCCGCAAAATCTAACAGTGGTATCAGAGCCTCGTCTGGTTGGTTTTGGGCGTTTGTCCTAACCACCCTCTCCTAAAACACCACATGGCCAATGTTGCTTCATCCTCATTTCCCATTCCCATTTTCGATGGGAATAACTACGACTATTGGTGCATCAAAATGACTACGTATTTGATGGCCCAAGATTTATGGGACATCGTGGAGAAAGGTTATGATGCTCCGCGAGAAGGTGCATCTGTTCCGAAGGATCAACTACAAAAGGATGCAAGGGCACTATGTGTTATTCAGCAAGCACTCTCAGAAACGGTTTTTCCAAGAATAATTGGAGCAAATACTGCGAAGAAAGCTTGGGAGATACTACGAGAAGAATTTCAAGGATCGGACAAGGTACGCACTATTCGGCTTCAAACTCTAAGAAGAGATTTTGAGAATTCTAAGATGAAAGTAAATGAGACCGTTCAAGAATACGTTGGAAAACTAAAAGAACTAGTAATCAAATGAGAGCCTATGGAGATGGAATCACCGATCAGAGGGTTGTAGAGAAAATACTAGTGTCACTTACCCGAAAATACAATCCTATTGTCACAACGATAGAAGCAACTAAGGATTTAACGACCCTAACAGTAAGTGAATTGATTGGCTCTCTAGAAGCACATGAGAAAAGACTGATGGCACAAGATGAAGATTCAGTTGAAAGTGCCTTTCAGTCTAAAATAAACATACGGTCTCATCAATCTAAAAATGGTGGAAGGAGCTTATGGAAAAATAAAAGAGGAGGAGAAACTACTCAAAAGGAAAAGTATCCACCTTGTGGTATTTGTAAGAAAAATAATCATTTGGAGAAAGATTGCTGGTTTAGAAATAAACCACAATGCCGCTTTTGTAAAAGATATGGCCATGTAGAAAAAGACTGTCGCTCGAAAACAAATTATCGAGCCAACTATGCTGAAGAAAAGGGAAAAGAAAAGGTAGAAGAAAAGACAGATCATTTATTCTATGCAGGCCAAGTGGCAAATGATGAGAAAAATGATCCATGGTATATTGATAGTGGGTGTAGCAATCATATGACGGGGATGAATCTATATTTACCGATATTGATACGTCGGTGAAAAATCAAATAAAATTGGGCAACGGTGCAATAGTCGATGTGAAAGGAAAAGGAACTATCGCCGTTGAAACAAATAAAGGCCCAAAATATATTCATGATGTATATCTAGTGCCTAGTCTTGCACAAAATCTACTTAGCGTGGGCCAAATGATACAAAGTGGGTATTCTCTATACTTTAGAGGAGATGCATGTGTTATCTATGATAAATATAAAAATATTGTTGCCTCTGTTAAGATGGAAAATAGGAATTTTCCTATTCGATGGAACTATGTCAGAGATATGGCCATGAAAGCTCAACTTGATGAGTCATGGCTATGGCATCGAAGATTTGGCCACTTCAATTTTGCTGGACTGAAAATTCTCCATCAGAAAAATATGATGAGAGATTTTCCAGCAATTTCGAAAATTTCAGATGTTTGTGAAGGTTGCCTCCTTGGAAAACAACAAAGGCAATCCTTCCCATCTAGAGGTGCATGGAGAGCTAAAAAGCCATTGGAACTAGTCCATACGGACGTTTGTGGTCCAATGAGGACCCCACAGCCAGTCAGAATAGATATTTCATTCTATTTATTGATGACTACACAAGAATGACGTGGGTTTACTTTCTTCGAGAAAAATCAGAGGTTTTCTCTATTTTCAAAAAATTCAAGAACCACGTCGAGAATCAAAGTGGCCGCAAAATCAAAGTCCTAAGGAGCGACAGAGGCACAGAATACAACTCAAGGGAGTTCAACAAATTCTGTGAAGACGAAGGAGTTCATCGTCAACTAACTGTTGGCTACGCCCCAGAGCAAAATGGAGTAGCAGAGAGGAAGAATAGAACTGTCATGGAGATGGCAAGGTCCATGCTAAAGGACAAAGGCCTCCCCAACTTTTCTGGGCAGAAGCAGTCTATACGCTGTATACATCTTAAATAGATGTCCAACTAGAGCTGTTCAAAACAAAACTCCAGTTGAAGCATGGAGTGGACGGAAGCCTTCAGCAAAACATCTCAAGGTTTGGCTGCATATGCTATGTTCACATTCCATCTCAAAAGAGAAGCAAGCTCGATGAAAAGACAGAAAAGGGAATCTTCCTTGGCTACAGTGATCAATCAAAAGGCTATCGCATCTACAACCTAAGAACTAAGAAGCTCATGATTAGTCGAGACGTCGAGTTCGATGAGAATGCCGCTTGGAACTGGGAGAATGAGAAGATCGAGAAGAAGTATGTCATCTTGCCTGACACACCACCTGCTCGTGAGGAGTCAACAACACAAGAAGAAGGTGAAGCATCAGACTCCACCACTCACGACGTGACGCCACCATCTTCTCCGGAGCAGCGGAGAAGAATCTACTCCAGAATCTCCAGTAATGAGGGTAAAATCCCTTAGAAGAATTTATGACACATGCAACTTTGCTGCTTTAGAACCAGAAAACTATGAAGAAGCATCCAAAGAAGAAGTTTGGATAAAAGCCATGGAGGAAGAGATCAAGATGATCGAGAAAAATGAAACTTGGGAGCTCGTCGATCATCCTGAAGACAAAGAGATCATTGGCGTCAAGTGGGTCTACAAGACGAAGCTCAATGCAGATGGATCAATCCAGAAGCATAAAGCAAGGCTTGTGGCGAAAGGATATTTGCAACAACCAGGTATTGACTACACTGAAACTTTTGCTCCTGTTGCTCGTCTTGATACTATTCGTGCTCTTATAGCCCTAGCAGCACAAAAGAATGGAAGATCCATCAACTAGACGTGAAGTCAGCATTCTAAATGGATATCTTCAAGAAGAAATATATGTGGAGCAACCACAAGGTTTTATAGTCAAAGGCCAAGAAGAAAAAGTTCTAAAGCTTAAGAAGGCCCTCTACGGGTTAAAGCAGGCACCACGAGCGTGGTATAGCCGAATTGATGAATACTTCACCAAGCAAGGATTCAGGAGGAGCATGAGTGAGCCAACGCTCTACATCAAGACCCAAGGTGAGTCTGACACTCTCATTGTCTCTCTATATGTGGATGATCTTATATATACAGGGAACAATGAGAAGATGATTCGAGAATTTAAAGAAGAAATGATGAAGACATTCGAGATGACAGACTTGGGCTTGATGCATTATTTCCTCGGCATTGAGATCGACCAAAATAAAGGAGTCTTTATCTCACAAAAGAAATATGCCGAGAACCTCCTGAAGAAATTTAAGATGGATTTCTGTAAAGCAGTTACGACACCGCTCGTAACAAACGAAAAATTGCTAAAGGAAGATGGAGCAAAAAAAGCTGACGCGACCCTCTATAGAAGTTTGATTGGCAGTCTACTATATCTCACTGCTACACGACCAGACATCATGTATGCGACAAGTTTACTATCACGATTCATGCAGAGTCCGAGTCAAATTCACCTTGGAGCAGCCAAAAGAATTCTGCGATACTTACGAGGAACTACAAATTATGGCATTGGTATCAGCCAAGTGCAACGGCCAAACTCATTGGTTACACCGACAGCGATTGGGCAGGTTCTGCTGATGATAGGAGGAGTACTACTGGCTATGCATTCACATTGGGTTCTGGAATATTCTCATGGGCATCCAAAAAACAAGACTCGGTGGCACAATCTACTGCGGAGGCTGAATACGTCGCGGCTGCTATAACTACCAGTCAAGCAATATGGCTTCGGAGAATTCTAGAAGACTTGGAGAAAAAAAACGAAATCAACTCCAATATTTTGCGACAACAAATCGGCAATAGCTATATCCAAGAATCCCATCTTTCATGGAAGAACTAAACATATCAACGTTAAATATCACTTCATTCGAGAAGTGCAAAGCAATGGAGAGATCGAGCTCCAATATTGCAAGACTGAAGATCAAGTTGCGGACATATTCACCAAAGCACTGCCGCCAACAAAGTTCGAGGCACTACGGAGCATGCTTGGAGTATCACGAAATTGGATCAAGGAGGAGTGTTAGAAAGTTGATCCAATTTCTAGAATATTCTAGGATAAACTTTTGTAGAATAGTCTAGAAAAGATAGAGTATTTAAGATACTTCTAGAGAATTTCTAGAATATTCCTAGAAG
>JAGVVM010001370.1:0-42066 GCA_019149425.1 Psidium friedrichsthalianum | reverse complement strand
AAACTAGGATTGGGATTGAATTTGTTCAAGACTTTTATGGTAAGCTTTCAATTAGGATTTGAGCTACCTTGGGATCTTTTTATTTTTTCTCCTTGTCATAATTGGGACATTAAGTTTCTTGTGTACATGAATTCTACTACATTCTTGTTTGAGTCTGTCTTATTTGAATTAGGAGTACAACTTAATTCTAGAGAGTTATACTTGTAACTGTATCATGGGTGAATGGATAAAAATTTTCTAGACTTTTCACAATTTTTCCTATGAAATGCGTGTGCATGGAATGATACTTTAAGTGTTCAACTTATAAACCCTAAGTGAGATGCTTGAAGTTATGCGAGCCTAGAAAGCTATCGAATTTAGTTGTATTCATTGAAAGGGTTCTATCCAAGATTCTTTGTTAAGTTGTCGCTCGCTACGCGAGACATGTCATTTCTATTGTGATATTGTTATATGAGCATGATATGTCATAAAGTAGCAGCTCAACTTAAAAGAGAACCTTAAGAAAATTTCAATCAACGCAATTAAGAAATGGATAAATTAATCTTCAGCATCACAGAGTAAAAACTTCCTAACCCATAAAAAATAAGTTTCCTAAGCCAGACTTCACTAATTTCAAAGTCAAAATTACTTAAAATTTGTTAATATCCTAAACTCTACGGCTAGACCGAGTTACATATAATATTCTAAAACTATTCTGAAAATCCTAAGTTTACTTAAGATGGGAGGACTGTCAACAAGAAACTGATTGGAATAGGAAACATCTTTGCTAGAAAAACAATGTCCCCTCCCTTCATCCCCCCGCCCTCCAACCCCCTCTCTCTCCTCCCCTCCTCCCCCCCCCACCCCTCTCCTCCCTCTCCCTCTCTCCCCCTTCCCCCCTCCTTTCCTCTTCCCTCCCCCCCTTCTTCCCTCCTCCTCTCTTTCCCTCCCCCCCCTCCACTCCTCCCCCCTCTCCTCTTCCCCCTCCTCTTCTCTCTCCCCTCTTTCCTTCTCCTCTCCTCTCTCCCCCTTCGCCCCCCGGTCCGTCCCCCTCTCTCTTTCTCCTTCTCCTCCCTCCTCCCCCCCCACTCCCCCCCCTCTACTCCCTCCTCCTCTTTCTCCTCCCCTCTGTCCCCCTATTCCCCCTTCCCTCTTCCCCTCTCTCCTCCTCCTTCTCTCTCCCCCACCTCCCTCTCTTCCCTCTCCCCCGTCTCTCCCTCTCCCCCCTCTCCTCCCCCTCCCATCTCTTCTCCCACTCCTTCCGCTCCCCCCTCCTCTCCTCTCCTCCCTTCCTCCCCTCTCTCCTCTCCTCCCCCCCCTCCTCCCCCTCTCTCCCCTCCTTCTCCCCTTCTCCTCCCCCCTTCCTCTCCCCCCCTCCTCTGCCCTCTCCTCTCCCTCCTGGTCCGGCTCTCCCCTTTTCCCCTCTCTCCTCCCGTTTTCCTCCCCCCCCTCTTCATTCTACCTCCTTTCCTTCCTCCCCTGGGTCTCCCCTCTCTCTCCCCCCCCCCTCTCCCTCTCTTCTCTTCCTCCTCTTCTCTCTCCCTCCTTTCCTCACCCCCCCCTCTCTCTCCCTTCTCGGTCACCCCCTCCCCCCTCCTCTTCCCTTTCCCACTAACGCCCCTCGCCCCTTCCCTGTTCCACCTCCCCGTCCTCTCTCCCCTCTCCTCCTCTCCCTCCCTCCACTCTCTCCCAAGCTTCTCCTCTCCGCTTCCTCACTCCCCTCCACCACCCGCCCCCTCCTCTCCCTCCCTCTCACTCCCCCTCCTCGCTCTCCTACAACCGTTCTCATTCTCGCCTCTTCCCGTATTCCCTCCATCCTCTGTCTCCAAACCAACTCCTCTCGGCCCCTCCCCCCTCCCTCCTCCATCATCTACTCTCACTCCCACTCCTCTTCTCCGCTCTCTCCTCTCCTCTCCCCCCTCTCCTCGTACAACCCTAGTAGATACCTCTCCGCCTCAACCTCTTCCTTCTCCTGGTCCCTTCGCCCCTCTCCCTAACCCCCAACCGTCGTTGTTAGATCCCCTCCCTCCCCTCCCCTCTCTCCCTCTCCTTCTTCTCCCTCCCTCCCCTCCCTCTTCTCTCCCCCCTCCCCCTTCTCCTCCTCGTTCCCCTCCCCTCCCTGTCCCCTCCTCCTCCCTCCTCTCTAGGTCCCTCCCTCCTCTCTCCTCTTCTCTCTCCCCCTCTTCCCCTCCCCCTTCTCCCTCTTCACTTCCTCCCCTCCTCCTTCCCTCCTCTCCCCCTCCCTCTCCCCCCCTCCTTCCTCTCCCTCCTCGCTCTCCTCTCTCTCCCTCCTCTCTCTCTCTCCTCCTCCCTCTTCCCTATCCCCCTCCTCCTCCTCGCCTCCCCGTCCTCCGCTCCTCTTTCTCCCTCTCCTCTCCCCCCTTCCTCCTTCTCCCTCCCCCCCTTCCTCCTCTCCTATCCCCTCTTCTCTCCTGCCCCTCTCTCCTCTCTTCCTCCCCCCCCCTTCTCTTCTCTCCCTCCCCTCCCTACCTACTCTCTCCCCCCCCTCTTCTTCTCCCCTCTCCCCCTCCTCTCCCCCCTCCCCCCCCCCCCTTTCCCCTCGTCCCTCTCCTCTCTACCCTACTCCCCTCTTCTCCCCTCCTTCTCGCCCCTCCCCCCCCTCTCCCCCCCCCTCCCACTCTCCTCTTCTCCCACATCTCCCTCTCTTCCTCTGTCCCTCCCTCCACAGCTCTCTCTCCCTTCCCTCCCCCTCTTCTCCTCCCCTACTCTTCTTTCTCCCTTCCCCCCTTCCTCTCTCCCCTCGCCCCTCCTCTCTCTCTCCTCCTTCTCCTCCCTCCCCTCCTCCCTCCCACCCTCCTGTCCTTCCCTCCTCCCTCTCTCCTCTCTCTCCCTCACTCCCCCTCCCCCTCTCCCTCCCTCCTCCTCCCCTACCCTCCTCTTCCCACTGGTTTCTCTTCCTCTCCCCCTCTTCTCTCCCCATCCACTCTTTTCTACTCCCTCTCCCTCTCCCTTCTCCCATCTCTCTCCCCTCCCCTCTCCTCTCTCCCCTCGGCTCTCCCCTCCCCCCTTCGCTCACTCCTCCTCTTCCCTCTCCCCGCCTCCCTCCTCCTCTCCCCTCTCTGCCCCCCCTCTCTTCCCTCTCCCCCCTCCTCCTCCCCTTTCTCTCCCTCTCCCCCACTTCTCCCCTCGCCCCTCCCCTCCCCTCCCCCCCCCCTCCTTCCTTCTCTCCTCTCCTTTTCCTCCTCCCTCTCTTCTCCCTCCTTCTTCCCCCCCCTCCCCCCTTCCTCCTCCCCTCTTCCCCCTCTCCTCCTCTTTCTCTCCTCCCCCTCCGTTCTCTCCCCCTCTCTCTCTCCTTCCCTTCTCTCCCTCTTTCACTCCTCCTCTTCCTCCCCCTCCCCTCTCCCCTCTCCCCCCCCCTTCTCCTCTCTCTCTCTCTCTCCCCCCTCCCCCCCCCCCCCCGCCTCTCCCTGTCCCTCCTCCCCCCCTCTCCTCTCTTCCTGTCGCCTCTCCTCCCTCTCTTCCTCCGTCCCCTCCCCCTCCTACCCTCTTCCTCCTCCCCCTCCCCCCCCCCCCTCTCTCTCCCCCCTCTCTTTTCCTCCCTTTTGTCCCCCCCTTCTCTCCCCCCGTCTTCCTCCCCCTTGATCCCTTCCCCTCTTTCTCCTTCTATCCTTTCTCTTGTCCCCCTGTGTTCCCCCCCATTTCTTGTTTAGAGTCTTCTTCCTCCCCTACCCTCCTTTCTAGAAGAGATACCCTTGTAACTTGTACTATTTGTTCCCCTGATAAAAGTTATAGACTTTTCACAATTTTTCCTATGAAATGCGTGTGATGGGAATGTACTCTTAAGTGTTCCTGAACCCTAAGTGAGATGCTTTTGAGTTTATGCGATGCCTAAAGAAAGCTACTCGAATTTAGTTGTCATTCATTTGAAATTCTCTCCAAGATCTTTGTTTCCCTCTCGCGCTCCCCCTCATCTCCTTCTATCCTGGTATTCTATATCCCATCTACCTCATTTTAAAAGAGAACTCTAAGAAAATTTTCAATCAACGACAATTAAAAATGGATAAATTTCTTCAGCATCACAGATAAAACTTCCTAACCATAAAAAATTTTCATAAGCACGACTCACTAATTTAAAGTCAAAATTACTTAAAATTTGCTAATATTTCCTCTACATAGAAAGATTACAATATTTATTAAACTATTCTGAAATCCTAGTCTTACTTAAGATGGGAAGCCTGTCAACAAGAACATGATTGGAATAGGAAACATCTTTGCTAGAAAAACAATGTCTAACTGCTGGATTAAGAAAATTAATTAAATCCTAATTGTGCTCAATCTCGATTGATAAGATTGCTAATTCAACTTGAAGAAGAATCCTATTCTTCTTAGACTCTTATTTTTTTTTTTTTTGGTCAGAATCTTAGACTTTATTTGGGTTGTGGATTTTCACCCCATCCATCTATACTGAAGCTTGATAAAACCATCAATATTTCAAATATCAACTCAGTAAATCTTTTTCCCTGCATCACAGTGTATGTTTCCATTGATGGGGAACTCACATAAGAAGCCACACTCAGGGATACATCTTTTGGCTAAGTAACAGCAGTATATTTTGCACTTTGAAAAACTGAACTGTCAGAACGTCAAACATACATATGATCCAGGTGCTTTGGCACATGAGAGATGCTTCATGGTTTTTAGGCAATGTGGAATTCCATAGGTTGTTTTGAGTTAGTAAACTCATTTTCGTACTTATCTAGAATCTACGTAATCACTCAGTAAACAATTAGGAGACAAGTCTTAGTATGTCTGGAATTATTATTCAGTATTCAACTAGAAACCTCATGCATGTTTCACTCTTTACGGAAAAGTCAAGAATCTCATTAAAATGTTACTATAGTAAAGGAGGGAACAATTTGAGAGAGACATCCAAGCTGCGGTATCAAAGTGCTGTTGTGGTTAGATAAAGGACATGAAACATAATTGCAGGCCATACCACTCTTATTTCTGGGGGGGCCATAGAACTGGCAAGAAGAGAGGAGAATAACTGCTGATAGGCAAAATAGGTTTCAAGTTAATTAAAACCTTGAAATAGCTACTTTGAGCTCTGTATGTCCAACTGGACATTGAATGGTCCTCTAAAATGCTTTCAGCTTCTGAAATCCCACAAATCATCCACCACTTAATACCTCGAAAAAACATACCCTCCAGGGGCATCTACATCTTATGGGTTTCTTGAAGAAATTTTTTAAAGTGATGGCTGGTATGACCTATATACATGTATTTGCAGATTGTAGTAGTATAGCACCGTGTTCTTGATAAGAACCCTATTCTTGATCTCAAGAGGTGGGGGCCCTAGAATCGACTATGGTTTAGATTGTCCAGCTACAAATTCTGCAAGAAAATTAGGGTCCTTGTAATAGCAATCTTAGTTAAGCGGATCCTATGGTGTTACATGATTTGTCACTATGATTTGATTTAACCAAAACTAAATGATTTTACATATGTTCAATTTGCATTGCTCAGTTCACTAGATACATAATTATGGCAATCTTCCATAAATGCGCAGCGTTTGAAGCAAGAAACTGCGGATATGGAGAGAAGATTGAGCTTCTTGAAGCTTCTCTACGGTCCACAAATTTTGATATTTCTCCATTTTTAATTGTGGATTCAAATTGGTTCCTGATATCTAATTCCTTTAACTATGGCATTCCTATCCTTTTTTTCCCATCTCAGGAAGCTATCAGGACAATGTCTTGGATCTTGTTCGATTGATGAAATCCAAGAGATTGGGGATCGGCTCGAGCAAAGTTTGAGCAGCATTAGGGCAAGAAAGGTACATGTCTCTTTGGCATATTTTTCCTTTTTCATTGTACCTAGAGATGTTTGAAAGCTTTTCATCAAATAGCTGCTGTGTTTGGAGGCATGGAGATGGTGAGAAGGGAAAGAAACAAAACGAAAACAATTTACCGCAAACCACTAACATGACTGACCTAATTAATATTAGGAACCAAGAAACCAATTTCGATAGAGACTGCAATTGCATTGCAGATCTCAACTGAATAAACTAGACACATTCTTAGATCTCCCTTTACCTTCATTATTATTGACCTGTTCTCCTTTCCAGTAAACAAAGATCATGGTTATTTTGTTATCATTATTTTTTCCCAGAGTTAGTTGGACGACTCTACCATTCGTTTTCTTGAAAATTATTTTTTTTATCGGTTGGTAAACTTCTAAGAGAGTTTGTAGGTGTCAAGAAACTGGCGGTAAAGAAGTTACCGTTTACTTGGTTACTAAATAACTTTTTTAATTTTCACAGATTTCATAATATTAACCAGTTTATTTGTTTTTTTTTTATATTATGTGAATATCATTAATCAGATGAGGTACAATAGTTCGGGGAAATCCCTAGCATTACAAAGAAACTAATTATGCGAGAATATGGAAGAACGAAGCCTCCCTACAGTAGCTAATAGAATATTTGTTTGGAAGGTCTACAATTCTGGTAAAGCGATCCCTAGCCCTTACAACCCTATGAATCCAAGCCAATAGAAGATAACCTCAATTGAACTTGTTTGAAACTGTCTACGATTTTGTCCATCCAAATGCAATAGACAGGTCGCTAAGAAAGATAGCTTGAGGAGCATTGCCTCCAAGTTTTTGCCCTTGGTGGCCCTGATCATTCATTGAATTTCTAGATTCAAACCTCTTGCAGAATGCCAAATCCCTTTTTGTGCGAGGATATTGCGCCACATATTGCTGGTCCGGGTGCACTCAAAGAATAAGTGGTTTTTATCTTCTATATCAGTCATACAAAAATTACACTTAGTATCAACTAAAGATAGCTATCTTGATATGGCTATTGCCATCAGTAGCCTATCTCTACAAACAAGTCAGCCGATATAATTATACTTGCTAATACCACTAGTCCAAATTAGGTGATACCAGTCCACGACCGGTCCCTCTTGTTTGAATTCCTGTATATCTCCTTGCAACAATATATTTGGCTAGAGATAATAGATGCTAGGGTAAATCTGACTTTGAGAATACATCTCCAACTCCAAGCCATGCTACCCTTAATGTTCAGTTTATTTGGTTTTGTTAAATGACTAACTTCTCTTATCTCTACAAAAAAAAAATTCTCTTATCCTTCACAATTTTTCTATATATTTTTTTCTACCAACACTTTAAATTTACCAACTATTATATGAAAGAATTAACGACACCACCGGTCCTTGAACTTTTACTAATCTAATCCCCGAATTTTTATTTTCAATGTTATCCTTTTAAAGTTGCTGCGACGCGATCCTTTCATCAACTTAAATGTGTCAGTTTTACAACGTAAATGCACGATTAATACGTAATCCAAAAAACTAATTCCAGGTAGGTCATTTTAAGTTGTCACGCCCCGAACCTCCACGACGAGCGCGCGACATCTGCACGACGATCGAAGGTCGATAATAAACGCGACATCCCAGGAACCTGTCGCCGACCTAACGATCCAAATAGCGGAAGCAATACAATATCCCTGACCACAATTGAGCAAGGGAAAAGCACGACCAACAACACTCGCCCTCTTCTTATTGCACCATCCATTGTCTTCATCGTCTCCATCGTTCGATCCAATGCCAAACCTACACATCTGAAAAGATGATCCCCAAACAGGGTGAGCTAACAGCTCAGCAAGTTCGCCATCTAAATCTCGCTCAGGATACCAGATACTCTCAGATCGAACCCTAAGCATGCAATTCTATCATATCATAGCAAATAAATAAAGTGCATACGAATGCATGCTCAAAACACAATCGTCACGTCTTATTATATATCTAAGCCAATCACTTTGCCTAATCTGTTCCGATTCTGTCGGAATTGCTCCAATTGGCATTCTAACTTATCTCGACTTCGACACACTCCACCCGAGCCTACCAAACGTCGTCTAACTATCAAGAACAGCAATTTCTCGAGGCTACACAGTGCATCCAGCACACCCATAGAATCGATTTTCACAAATATCTCTAAACCAGACAAATTTGTGAACCGAACTACCTCTAATCGCATCATAGAGCTAATCCATGAATAATCCAATGCCCTACTCAAGATTTAGAAGTAAAACTTACCTAAATAAGGCTAACAAGCCAGGGAAACAAGCTGGAATAGAGGCGGACAGCCGGGGCAGCAAACGGATTTGGAAATCGACGTTAGATCGCGATGATCTAAGGTGAACCGAACTTTGCAGAGGCTGGACCAGAATGAAAACATACTAAAATCAATATTTGAACCTAAAAATGAGTCCTAGAGGCTGCTGGAGTCAAGATACTTCAACATGAACAAGATACGAAATTCGAGCAGCAAAAGACAGATTCGTCGACTGATACGAGAAAGCATATTTGAAAGGTCAAACGACCTCCGATCGAGGTGATTCAAGTTGGGTTAGAACCACAAGACATCGAACTACAACATACCCAAAAATTGCGACGATCCAACGGTCGGATTTCCGTCGGCGTCCAGTTGAAGTCGGCAGCAGAAACTGGGATTCAGCCTGTGCAAGGTCCGGTTTTGGCTCTGTTTGAGGGGGTTCCAGGGCTCATCTTGAGCTGATTTTTGGTGGAGAACTTCTAGAGAGATAGGTGAAGGTGAGGCTAAAAGGGCGTCTCAAACTGACGACGTTTGGGCGGCGAAACGGGCGGTGAACAGCGGAGCTCCGGTGGACCAAAACCGAGAGAAAATGAGAAAGAGATTAGAGAGAGGATGAGCCACGAAATTTTTGAGATAGAGAGAGAATGTTGGCTGGCCAAATGAAGAGAGAGAGAGAGAGGAGAGAGAGAAAATATCTTCCAATTATTGAAAAATACTATTCACGAGTTGACCGGCACTATTCACGGGTTGACCGGTCAAAAGTTTGACTGATGGTGACCGATGATCGATTGACGCGATTGAAGTGATTGATTTGATATTTGACGAGACATTTCTCGAGATTCGTGCAAATTGGGACTGATCGGACTCAAACTGGACAAATTGGGGTTCAAGCGCGAACGGAATTGGTTAAGAGATCGCACTAGATTGGAATTTAAATCTCACTAAAAATTCCACTACCCACTGTCTAGGGAGTCTAAAGAAAATCGAGGGGCGAAACGGTCATTTCCAATTTACTGCCTTTCTTCTCGGCACTCTGGAACCAATCGGCCAATTTCGAGCCTTTCGAGGCGATGTCCAATATTTGTCTCTTAATCCCAAAAATCCAAATTCATTCATCTTATAATTGTACGAATTTCGGGATGTCACATTAAGCAAGAATAGTATTTCTTAAAAAAGTTGGTATATAGAAGGCATAGCTAAAAATTGCAACTAAAAATTTGTAAAAGATAAGAAAGTTGGAAAATTAAGAAAACCGAATAAGTATCATAAAATAATTCCAATAAGAGTTGGTTACTCAATAGTATGATGCAATTTAATGGTAAAAAATTGGTAAATCACTCTATTTTATGTTAAAAAAACTATATAAAAAAAATGGTTTAGTAATGTAAGGGGTTGCTAATCTAGGCAGATCAAGATTAAATTAAATATAAGAGTTGTTTAAATCGAAAGAAGTTAAGACTTTGGTAAATAAGTCAAATGTATGTTGATATTCCAAAACTAGTTTGTAATTTAATTTGACAAAAGTTAGTAAGTCACTCTAGTTTTAAGTTGGTAATTTTAGATAAACTCAAAGTGTCCAAGATTTATGAGAATAAAAGTTGGTAACCTATGAAAAAGGGTAAGTCTATAGAAATTTATGGGATTTACCAATAATGTGGCTAGTAAAAAGTCACCTGTCATTTATTTTTTAATTATTCCCTGACACTTATTAACCCTAATTGAAATTTATCAGCATGACAAAATTCTGTATTTTTGGCACGGAACAATAGAATTCTGCGAGTTATTTGAGTTTATTTAACCTCGCTGATTTCCTCTAGCTCATCCCGTAAAGTGTGTTTCTGAACATATTGCAAGGCATTGCCCTTTCCATTCAATCTTTCATCATCTGAACAGATTTTCCCATTTTTGTTCCTTTTACTAAGAAAAGGTATATGGACGACATCCGCACACATGAAAGTTACATTGCTTGTATGGATCTGATTTACAGGGTCAGCTATTCAACGATCGGGTACAGCAGTTACAAGCAAAGGTAAGTGGAGGAATCTAATGAATGCATGTCGAATCTTATCTGGTATTGTTAAATTCCCGGTTATATGAATCTAGCAACTTTTGCTTGGTGTGCTTCAGGAGAGGTCTCTCAAAGAAGAGAATGCAAAGCTTCTTGCAAAGGTGAACCCTCTTTCTCATCTATGCTTTTTTTGCCTTCCTATTACTTCCATGCATCACCACCCTTCTGTGCATAAGTTAACCACTTTCCTCAACCTTACCTACGGTAGAATCTCTCAATGAATCTCATGTACGATCTAGCAGTGCAGTTTTATGATCTGCTAACACCAGAGAGAGGTCTTCTATGCTTAAGAATGTTTTCTGCCTTAATGCTCTAATAGTCTTGTGTAGTGAAGAAGCTTGTTGCTTTTAACCATCAAACCAATACTTGTATTTATTATGTGCTGCACAGTATAATGTAATGGTTAAATGCGTTGGCCGTCAATTTGTCTTGATATTATGTGCTCTCTATTAGTCCTGGTGTTAAAATCTTAAAGGGTACTGTAAGATCAGTTTTTATGAAAAGGACGGTGCACAATGAGAGATGCTTAATTTCAGGGTTCTGTACCAGACTTTGAACCTTTCTTTAACTGTGAGAGGTTTTGGTTTTGTAACCATTAGTGATATGTTTAGAAATTACTGACTTGACAACAGAAACTAATAGCCTTCAACTACCAACCCCTGTTGAAAAATTAGGACAACATAGATGATATCACTATCATGAGATATTAGTTTGCACTTCAAACATGACTATAGGTGGAACCAAAGTTTGTAGTCATGTCTAGTGTAGCTAACCACTTTTAGAATTTTTGTTTTCTGGCAATATCGGAGAGAAACTGTTCTAGAGTCGGATGCTAGGAAAAATTGAAATTTCCCGATGACTATTGATAGATTTGGGTGCATAGGCAAATACTTCATCACCTATTATTGATCAAGTGAAAGGCTTGTTCAATGCCTGCCAATCTCTAATTTTATTTTATTTTTTCATTGTAAATCTCTAATTGAGCTTCAGCTTTTTCCCATTTTAATTCAGTGAAGGTTTCTAGGTCCCCCATCATCATTCAATTGCAGTTGTTATTTTCATTTATCTGACAAACTGTTTTCCGTCCTTTTTTTCTTTCTTCCAATTCAGTGCTATGCAAATCCTTTGCAATCAACAGCTTACCCGAGAGTAGCAACAACACATAGCCAAGGCAGCTTAAGTACAGATGTTTTGACCAGGTTGTCCATTGGATTGCCAGAGAGTCTGATTCGCCATCACCCGGCCCAAGTCTAGTAATAGCTGTTCAATAGAGTATGATAAGAATTACTGCAATGTCACTGTGTTGTATCTTTAGTGAGCTGGATTTTCCTTAGCACCGTCACAACAACATATACACGGGATTTAAGGCAGTCATTTTGAAAAATGTGAGAGTAAGAATAGCAAAGGCAAAGAAAGATCGAAAGAAATGAGCAACGACAAGGACACATATTCAAGCAAGAATCAGCGGAACAAAGGAAATAACTTTCCTACACCTTGAGCTTCACATTTGAATCACACAATAGCTGATTCCAAGAAAGAAACATTTCTGTTGAGCATGTTTTTAAACAGCTTGCGTGCATTTCAACGTCATTGGATCCCTCTTTAAGGTTGGCTATGCCAAAAGATGTCAATCCATCACCCTTTTATAATTTTCTTCGGTGTAGGTGCATGCAGACAAAAGGGCCATGAGCATCTGAAATATTATGGATTCAAAATTTGCCATTTTGCAAAATGAGGCTATCAATTAGACTTGTATTTCATCCCAAACAACGATATCCAACTTTTTTCACCCCGACAGAAGCTAAGATGACACGAAAATTGACGAGTGATGAATGTTTCTAGGCGATGCCTTAATTGGAAGGGATTGGACAGACAGACATGTAAGGATACAAAGTGACACATGAGATGACTAAGATGTACTGTGCATCCTGCTTGGCAATAAATAAGAAGATGGACATGCTTAGATAAGAAAGACAACAGGCCCCTCTCCCTGGTCACTTGGTCGGGAGTGAGTCAATTTGGGTGGGTCCTCTTCTCATTAATATCCTGGCCAGCTTATCAATACACATTTATCTTGATTTTTTTTATGACATTAAAAATCTCAAACTTTCATTGTGTGACACACCTATCCTTTATTAGGGTTTCGCAAGAAAACACTATTAATAATCCTACGTGGCTGCTGAGGCGGACTACGGAATGTAAATAGAGCTGACATGGCATCCCCATGGCTTAAGTTATATTTTAAAAAAATGTCTTTCTGATAGCTTACCTGGGACAACAAAGGTGCCGTTTTGCGCGCTCGCTCTCTCTCTCTCTAGACTGTTGAAGTCGAATGGGGCAAAATTTAGGGTTCCTCATTCATGTTTATCTCTCTCTCGGTTCCTCGCCAAATCCGCAATTGTGGACCAAAATTTATCCAAGTGGAGCTTCGATTCACCTTGGGCAAGTGATTACGAGTTCTAGTTTTTCCATATCCATTGTTGTTTGTACTTTTTGTTGTTTTTACTGATTCTGGGTTGCGCCTCCCTTTCCCGCGTTTTTCTTGCTCTTTGGTTATGCCCGTACAAGAGTTAGTGCCGTTTTTCCTCCCGAAGATTCCTGTGAAGAGTTTTTGGTTCCTGGCCAGTATTTTTCAACCCTTCAAATTTCCGTTCCCTACCTTTAAAAGTTATGGTTCTTTATCTTACATGCTCATCGGGAGAGATGGATTATATTTTGCATTAATCTGGGAGGTCAATGAATCTGCCAATTCTCGAATGCAAGTCTTCCCAGTCAATAGATGAATAGCAAGCTTGACACAGTTTAATCACCTTGTGCTCAAAATGTCAGAACAAGCCCCAAGCCTCTAGCATAAACACAAATTAAACCTTCGGTAAGAAAAAAAGGGAGACCATGAAGACTTGTAAATGGCCCAAGCTTGCGCTACCAAGATGGCCTTGTGACGATATTTACTGTAACATATATATGATTTTCTATGCAGGGTAAAATGGGAGACCAAGAAAACGTCCGAAACCAGCCATAGCAGAAGGGGCACCCACCAGAAAAGGAGATACAAGAACACAAGAATCTGCAAGTTAGACCCACCATGTCTCAACTCAAGCTTTTGGTCCATGTGGAACTCAAGAATCTTCAAGTCTTGCCCCACGTTGAAGTAGATGTGAATTCCATCCAATTGTTCATAACTAAGAAGTTATTACTTGTTCCTTTCTTAAATGTAATCAAGTTCAACACTAATGTAGAATCTCAGCTGCTTGTACTTTTTTGTTTCAATTGAAAACAAAGAGTACAAGCATTTTGTTTGTAATCCAAGTTCCTTTTTGGTTGACCCACAAGAGTTCCCTTTCAGTTGTAATCCAAGTTCAACACTAGCTACGAGTCAATTTTGGAGAGTGTATGGAACACAACTGAACACATACCAACGACAGTACTACTACAGCAAATCTAAAATAAATATGCAGTGTATGGAACAAGACGTCTAACAATTGAACGAAGTTAGAACTTGAATTTGCTCATACGATTGAACACAGTTGAACTTGGATTTGCCAATACAGTTGAACACGGTTTCACTTTTTTAGCATCATAATATTGGTCTTCCCTAGCATCTACACTGCACTGGGACTACCTGAAAGCAAAAAAGATAGACAAACAACACCACCATCCCCAATCCAACGTTGTTTCCAATTTATCACACCGAAATTTGTGTTCTTTTGTCCTACTTCAACAGCAGCATTGCGCACATTAGTCCTAGATAAAACTAAGCCTCTCAAAAAGATTTTTTCCTTTGCTTTCAGTTGAGATTCTTCCACTTGTATCTTGTTCCTCTGTCGCTTACTCCTTTATAGCTGCACATGGGTTGCATTTGGTTTGCACGTGAAAAGTCACGTGAATCTGTTCATAGCATTTTTATTTGTCGCTTTACATGCCTTCCCCCATCTTCATTCACCTTTTAGAGATGATCACTGCCAATGTGTCACTGTTATTTTCATATAATGGTATGATATGATGCAAGAACTATTCTGAAGTTGCTTCATTTCTTTGAGATGTACCTATTGACTGCCGTTTCTCTTCATTCCAAGGGACCCCATCTTTCAGAGCAGCTTCTTTCCACCTTCTACCTGTGATTATCCTGAAAGAAATGAAAAGGATCACAAAAGCAAAGAAAAGAACCGCTGAACAATGTATTAACCGCGAGAAGAACATTAAGGTGGCTAAACAAAAGGCTAAACTAAAATAACGAGTTCTCTCTTTGAAGTAAGCTTGCACAGGCTGCGATAGTAATTGACAAGTAGTGCATCATTCAGAGCAACAGCAAAGTATCAAGTCTGCTATTCATCTATTGACTGGGAGTACTTGCATTGGAGAATTGGCAGATTCAATGACCTGCCAGTTTGTTAATGCAAAATATACTCCATCTCTTCCAATGCATGTAAGACAAAGAACCACAACTTGTAAAGTTAGGGAACAGAAATTTGAAGGTTTAAAAAATACTGGCCAGGAACCAAAAACTCTTCACAGGAATCTTCGGGAGGAAAAAAGACACTAACTCTTGCTCGGGCACAACCAAAGAGCAAGAAAACCACCAGAAAAGGGGGCGAAACCCAGAATCAGAAAAAAAACAAATAAACAAACAAACAACAGAAAGTACAAACAACAACGGATTTGGAACAACTAGAACTCGTAATCACTTGCCTAAGGTGAATCGAAGCTCCATTTGGATAAATTTTGGTCCACAATTGCGGATTTGGCGACGAACCGGGAGAGAGAGACAGAGTGCAAAAGGCACCTTCGTGGTCCACGTAAGCTATCGCAAAGGTCATAATTTTTTTATATTGCTTAAGCCACGTGGATGCCACATCAGCTCTATTTGCATTGGATGGTCCACCTCTGTCACGCCTCGAACTTGGCGGACGCGCAACATCCCGCCACCTGTCTATTCGAACATCGCCCGGCCAACCTAACGACGGCACAGGACTCGTCATGGCCAAACGATGACTATTAGATTCGCAACAACGGAGATTGTACAACCCCAGACAAAAATACATACAGGATAGAGAGGTAGAGAAATTCAAATTTACATGACATCACATATAATAGTAAAGATTCTATACAACGTGAGGGAGGGATTATCATCTGAACCTCAAAAACATAAGTTGGCCAAGATCAAAAAGGGAACGGGTCAAACCAAAAAGTCAATAATCCCCATCTATGCATCATCAGGGGACTACTCATCCTCGGACAAGGGCCACTCCTCCGGATCACACTCCTCGGATATCGGAGATCTAAGCTTGCCATCTGCCTGCCTAACAAACACGTCATCCACTCCCTCAATCTCCATCGCTACATCCCCATCTGAGTCTAGCATATCCATCGGTTCATGATCTACGACCTCACCTCCAAAAGTAGCTACATTCATCAGGCCTGTCGGTCCTATCCAAAAGACTGGAACATCTAAACTCTGCAAGGGACCCTGCCACTCCTGACCCCTTCGGCTCATCCATCCCTCGTATCTATGAGGGATCAAAGTATCATATCCCTCGTCAACCCAAACGGTACAGTTATACCTCTCATACAAAACTCCGTCCACGGCAGGATACTCAACTATCTGTGTCTCAATCTCCTGAGGGATCCCGTGGCGGATTCGGGGAATATTCATGCCTAGGGTCCGGGGGTCTGAAAGGGCGATCAGCTACAAAATGTGAGTCAAAACTCAGCAAGCACACCTCTATACTCAATTTAGAAAGAAGTATATGTCTTATGCCAGAATGTAAATCGTCACATGAATATTATGATTTCAGATCATATTGTCACGCCCCGAACCCAGCGAACGTGCAACATCTCATTTTCCTGCTTATTTGAACATCGCCTGGCCAACTCTAGTGACGGCCTAGGACTCGTCGCGGCCAAACGATGGCTACTAGATTTGCAACGGTGAAAAGCACGCAACCCTAGATAAAAGCACATACAGGATAGAGAGATAGAGAAAATCGAATTTATATAGCATAACATGTAACAGTAAAAATTCTATACAATCTGGGAGGAGACTATCATCTGAACCTCAAAAACATGAGTTGGCTAAGATAAAAAAGGAACGGGCCAAACCAAAAAGGTTACTAATCTCCGTCTTCGGATTGTCGAGGGACTACTCGTTCTTTGGCAAGGGCTACTCCTCCGGATCAGACTCCTCGGATATTGGAGATCCAGGTTCGTTATTCACCTACTCGACAAACACATCATCTGCTCCCTCAATCTCCATCACTACATCCCCATCTGAGTCTAGCACCTCCATAGGCAGTTATAGGTCTACAAAACTCCGTCCACCAAACTAGTGAGATTGATTCATTCACTAGGCTTACTCGTCCATTACGAAGACTGGGACATCTAAACCCTATAAAGGACCCTACTACTCTTCCTGACCTCTCCGACTCATCCACCCCTCGTATCTATGAGGGATCAAAATGTCATATCCCTTATCGACCCGTACAGTACAGTTATACTTCTCATACAAAATTCCGTCCACGGCAGAATACGTAACTATCTCGGTCTCGACCTCTTGAGGGATCCCGTGACGGATTCGAGGAACAATCATATTGATGGTCGAAAGTCTGAAAGGGCGATCAGTCACAAAATGTGAGTCGAAACTTAGCAAGTACATCTTTAAGCTCAATTTAGAAAGCAGTATACGCTAATTGCTAGAATGTAAATCGTCACATGCATATTGTGATTTTAGATCATACAAATGCAAATGCAGTATGCTCAATAATTCTCTTGGGGTCCCCGGTGGCTCAGTAACGCTTTCGGACTGTACCCTACCGATGGTTCAAAAGCATTTACAGTCCCGGCCACGTTATAGACGTCTCAGGCCTGTGCCTCAATCCGTATCTAAACACATCGAAATTGGCACCCTTGTCTCTCCAGCTACCCCGTACCGAGCACGTTCAGACGCAAGTGCAATGACCATATCTCAATTAGCTCTACGATCGGCACCTCTTTATCGCCCCACTTTCCCGGTAGCCCCCTAGACACTGTCGAACCGTCCCGCATGGTTCTACGCACTACGCCAAATGCACATGTCTCATGCCAGTGACACGGGCCGGCTGTTTCGTGACCCTCGTTCGATGCGGAGGATCGTGGGGGATTGAACAACTTGGGTTCCGGGGGTCCTCTCACACTTGTGTAACCTTGAAGTGGTGCTTGTTGGTGTCAACATAGTAAAAGAACGATGCATAGGGTATTAGACAACTGGGTCCCTAGGAGTAGTGTCAGGACGGTTTGTGCTAGGAGTTCTAGGATTAAACATAATACATCCCCTAGGAGCTCTGAAGGCGGGGTTGACCTCCCGTGTACAAACTGGTTGGGAGTTGATGTCGCTCTCCTGATGAGGTCATGGCATGCCGAAACCAGTTGTGGTGCCTATATTGACCTGTGCTCGCTCGATACAAAAAGGATACCCGAGCTAAGTTGGGCATGGTAGGATCCAATATGAAAAAGATATTCGCCTAAGTGTTCCATGGGACAACAAGAAGCAAAGCTAGCTTGGTGGCAGACTACTCGCCAGGCGCCTCACGGGTTGTCCTTCGGCCAGGAGAAAATGCCGGCCCGTAACACCAGCATGCAGATTAATGATGAGTAACACAGAGTCCTCATTGACTCGACTTTTAAATACTCATGCAAGTCAGCTTTGCTACATACATTCCCCAAGATTATTCATATGGGCACACAATTCACTTCAAAATACATCAAATATAATAACCAAGCATCACACGTCACAAAAATTCGCAATTCGGGACCCGGTTTCTAACCTAAGTCATTTAGGCTCGAGGGCAAGAAGTCCGGCACACATGACAATTTCTAGAGTTTACAAAAGACCATTTTACTCCTATGGCTAACAACAAATACTCGACATTTGACGTCCAAGAAATTAAATATTTTTCCTCATAAAATTTATCCTAATTCAAGTCCCTAGCATACCCGACATTCTAAGTCAAGTTTAGAAATATGCTCGCCCAAAAATCGAGCTCGGAACGGCGGACGACCGTAGCTCGGTTGAACGGCGAACTTGGACGAGCGACGGTGGCGAGGTGGCTTGGCCGACCAACAACAAGCTCGAGCTACGACAGCGATGAGTTCGAGCCACGACGGTAATGAGCTCGAGCCATGGACGCTGCTTGGCTTGCGCATCGCAAGAGTGGCTCGAGCGGCAACGGAGCTTAAGTTTTCCAAGTAGCCAAGAGAGAGAGCAGCCAAATCACAGGCGACCGAGAGGTAGAGACGAGCAGCAGCAAAATCACGTACAGCCGATGAAATGGAGATCCTGCAACAACCAGCCGAGAGGAAGGAAGACCGATGTAGTAGAATGAGCGGAGGGGCAGCAACAGTGAGTAGCCGAGAGCAAGGAGAGGAAACCGTAGTAGTCCCAGCAGTTGAGGGAAATGGACGAAGAAGAAGCAGTAACGCAGGCTCACAAGCAGCCGTGAAGAACGAAGCAGCGATAGCAGGGGGAAGCAGCTGCAGGCCGCCGACCAAGAAGAAAGAAAAGCAAAGAAGAGCAGCGACGGGTCCACGCAGCCGATAAGTGAGCAGCGGCATCTTCAAGCAGTCAAAGGAACAAGTGGCCGAGAGAAATGAAGTTAGCAACAGCAGTAGGAATGAGCTACAGCAGGAAGATGAAAATGCAGTAGCCATGGGAGCATGAGCTGCAGCAAAACTAAAAGAGTCCAAGGAAAAGAAGAAGAAGAAAGGAGAAGGAGAAGAAAAGGAAGCTGAAGAAGATGATGATGTGATATTTTCTCGCTTGAACAGGAGAGGTGCAAAAAATTGGTGCCTTCAATCAATGAAAATTTCTCTTATTTTGCATGGGGAAAGGCCTCTCAACTGAGATAAAGGGGGAGGTTCAGCTGAGAGTTTGCATGGGAAATGAGGGGAGGACAGACGTGGCAAAAGAGACAAAAAGGAAAGAGAGCAAGTAAGTGGGGTTGGTGAGGGCTCTTCAGTCGAAATTGTGAGGGAAAAATAATAGCAAAGTGCACATGTGCTCTTGGGGAAGGACCAGCTGAAACATGAGAAGGAAGGTGGAGGTTAGTGAGGACAAGTGTAATTCGGCTGGGGAGGAAAGAATTTGGCTGAAAGTGAGAAGGGGCAATAGGGTCCAAAAGTTTTAAATTTGCTTATCTTCATGTACATAAGTTTGGCGACGATTCGGACACGATTGAGGTTCGACACGGATGGAAAATTATCAACGCGAACAGGAATTTTCTTTCGATGCAAACGAACGAAATCTAACTTCGGACTAACGCCGCGACTAAATTATTCGTGTCCGAAAATTGATCCTTATTCCACGAAATCCAAATTTCATTACGATCTCGGAGGCCAAATTTTTGGGACGTCACACATACAGAGGCAGATGCAGATGCTCAGTGGTTCTCTTGGGGTCCCCGATAGCTCAATAGCACTTCCGAACCGAACCCCACCCCACCGATGGCTCAATAGCACTTTCGGTCCTGACCACGTCGTAGAAGTCTCAGGCTTGTGCCTCAACCCGTGCCTAAACACACTGAAGTTGGCACCCATGCCACTCTAGCTACCCCATGCCAAGCACCTTCAGGCACAAGTGCAGTGACCATGGCTCAAATAGCATAGTGATCGGCACCTCCTTAACACTCATGCAAGTCAGCTTTGTTACATGCATTTTCCTCACAATCTTTCATATGGACACACATTTCACATCAAAATACATTGATCATAATAACCAAGCATCGCATGTTACGAAAACTCACATGACCAGTCCTAGAGTCCGCGAAAATACTATTTTCCCACCATGGACAGCACATACTCTACACGTCCAGCAGCAATTTATCGACATTCGACGTCTAAGAAATCAATTTTTTCACCCTAAAACTCACCCAAGCTCAAGACCCTAGCATATTTGACATTCTAAATCAAGTTTAGAAATGTGCTCACCCAAAAAATCGAGTTTGGGGACACGAGGGAGAGGCGACACTAACAGCAGTAACTCGCAATAGTAAACTCACGTGCAGTTGAGGGAATGAAGATGCAGTAGACCGAAATATTGAAGCACGCGCAGCAACAAACTCACATGCAGCTGAGGGTCAAGCAGCTAGGGATGACGGTTGCTGGACAACTAAAGAAGAGGCAGCATAAACAGAGGACAACAGCAGCAGCAAGCTCAGCCGAGAGATGAGCTCAAACTAACGGCTGCAGCAGTCAACAGAGAACTAGTCGAGAGGAAGAAGTCACAACATTAAGGATGAAGCAGAGGCAGCAGGTTCAGCCGTGAGAGTGGAATGAAGAAGAAGAACGCAGCTGTAGTAGCTGAGTACCATAAGCAGTTGAGAAAGAAGACTAGGAGAAGTGGCAATTGTAACATCCCCGAATTTCAAATGTTTATAAGTTGAATAAGTTAGATTTTGAGATTATGATATAAATGTTCGATATCGCCTCGAAAGGCTAGAAGTTTGGTCGTTTATTTCAGAGCACCGAGAAGAAAGGCAATAAGTTAGAAAATATCGTTTTGCCTCCGACTCGCTCTAGGTTCCTAGTTGGTTATCCGTACTTGTTTTTAGAGTTTAGATGCTTGGCCTGCGTTCGCATCGTCATTTGCTTCATTTTGATGTCTATATCAATTTTTCAAAAAATTGACCCAATCAGTCCGGTCACCACGCGCCTTTTTCTTTCTATTTTTCATTTGATCTTATCCAAAGCAAATGGCCATGTATCCTAATCATATGGAGCAAAATGTCAAGTTCTTCTCTTTCACCCACCCCTCACATGCCACTTGTCAAGCCATGATTGGTTTATGCTTTGACTTGGGAGGGCAAAGCTTGCTTGACAAACTTCATTAATGTCTTAAAATATATATATATATATATATATATATATATATATATCTCTCTCTCTCTACCCCTCAACCGACCTCTCTCTCTCTCCCTCTCGGCCACCTCGCGTTTTCGCGAGTTCCAGCGCGTACCCGGAGAAAAATGGCTTGTTCGGGATCATCCGGTATCGAAATCGACCCCCGTTCTCCCACGCGACCATAAGACCTTGAGCTTCGATAATATGAAAGCGGATTAGCTAAAAACCTCCCACAGGATTGCCAGTTTTCGAATTAAAAATGACCCTATTTTGCCCAATTTTCTATTATTGTGTTTCGGTCGTTCTTCGCAATATCCGAAGCCACCAGCCACCACCGAGCACCACCACCATGTCCTCATCATCTTAGCTCACCCATGATCCAACCCCGACCTCTTGATTTGGCCGTTTGCTCCCTCATCTCTCTCGGATCTCTCTCTCGGCTCCAGAATTATATCGCTAACTTCAATCGGCAGTCAATGGAAATCCGACCGTTGGATTTTTGTGATTTTTGGATATGTCGTAATCTTATCCGAGATGAGTTCATAGAACTTTGAATCACTTCAATCCGAGATCATTTGGCCTTTCAAATCTGCTTTGCCGTTTCAGTCGACGAACCAATTTTTTGTTACCCGAATTAGGGATAGAGCTCATGTTGATATATGTTAACCCCAGCGACCCCTAGAGCTCATTTTCATGTGGAAATATGAATTTTCAGCTCGTGAACCACCCCGTCCAGCCCTTGAATAGCCTTGGTTTCCTTGGTTTTGCCGGATTCTGCGCCGCCGCCGTGCTCCGCCGATCGCCGCCGGGCCGTTCATCGTTCCGTCGTCCGTCTAGCTTCCAATCAGCCTCGTTGAGGTAAGCCAATCCTCTATCCCTCGATTAGAGTGTTAGACAACTTGATGGTTGATTCCGATGTGTTGCGGTTAAGTTGAGTAAATTAGGGCTTTGAAGGACAAGATATGAAATGGAGGTTTAGCCGACCAATTGAGGTGTCGGAATGCTGAGTAGGCTGGAATTGACGTCGATTATGGTTGTGGTGTGCTGAAGTAGTTAGTTTGGATGTTTAGCACGGATACCGAGGTGAATAGTTCTTGGAGGGCAAAATTAAAATTTTAGGTTAATTGGGGAATTGAGTTACTGAGAGATTAAATAGGTTGGAATTGGAGCCAAGTTTGCCTATAGCGCGATGAATTAATGGAATTAGATGTTCGAAGTGGGAACCTAGGCAAATTAATGCTTGAAGTGCGATAATCGGATAAAATCGAATTTGAGTTCATGCGTGCCTTATTATTCAGTTTGCCTGCTTGTACTCGTTCAACTGTGTTCTGCCTTGTGTTTGATCAGCCTTGGCTGCCTGGTTGTTTGATTGTTAAATATTGTTTTGTATGTATCTGATTGGCCGTTTGGACCCCAGGATAGAGTGCATGTCTGGTTTTGACTTTGGGTTATGCGACTTCCTCTTTGGGGTTTAGAGATGAGCTTACTGAGATTTGTACTCACTGTGATTTTCCCCCACCTTTCAGACTCTAAGACATAAGCATGGCAGAGATACCATAAGATTTGATATCCAGATGGCAGAGTACCTAGTTAGCAAGGATAATTGATGTTGAATCGGTAGTTGCTGATGAATATGGTCGTCCTGGGTTGTTTCTTATTGTTAATATTTGTAAAACTGATATTCATGTGTAATATGGAGCTGAGATTATGTATATATATGAGGTGTTATGATTGCACTAGTTCTTGCTCATTTGCTGTCGGGGGTAATGTATCGCTTCCGCTAGCGTTTATTTGGATATTAAGGTTTCTAGGTCTGTGATAGTCCTGGGATATTGCATGTATCGACCGTCATCGTACAGATGTCGCGCACTCGTGGAGGTTCGGAGCGTGACATCCATGTTATGGTATCAAAGCGGGTCAGTGGAGTGATAAGGAGTGACGATTTAGAACAAGGTTAACTCGACCAGAAGTGTATTCGAGGTTTGGAGCAATAAGGGTATTGATCTATGGAATAGTCAAGTAGATAGACCCTAGGTGTCTGCTAGCTTTGAGTAAGTCTTGTTTGCCGCATGAGTATGCCTATGATTACTAGGCTTGAATCGTTTGATACTGAATGATTTACAGTGATTCTGCTAAGTTGCAGGTGCAACTGGACTTGAAGTGAGAACTTAGGCCCTATTGTTGTGTACTAGCGATAGTTGCCTTGTGGTTGCTTGTTGGATGAGAACTTTATCGATCAATGTATAGGCTTGATGATCTTTGTGCTTGATGGAGCAGTATAATGATTGATAATGTTAAGCCTAAGATAGGGCTTGATGTGAAGTAAGTAGTATGTAAGGAGCAGTGAGGACAATCATGTATTGTACGTGTTGATTGCATCAAAATTTGAAGTTTGAGAAACGTACATGGATAGTTCATGACATTATTTTGTTGGACTTGATAAACCGTCGCTTGATATGGGACAAGCTGTACGGGATGCCTAAAAATCATAGTGAGATACGGTATGGGATGTGTTGAACGGGATCTTCTTAGTAAGTACCTGACTTGGGACGAACCAGACGAAAGCTGGTGGGCATATAATGACCCGGTCTGACGAGGGCGGGGAGTGATCACCGGAGCTAGAGAGAGAGCTCAGACAAGGTGCGGCTCCTGGCAGGCTTCTAAGATGACGACGGGGGCAGGAATGAATCAAGTCATGCATTGAAAAGTGGATCTAGGCGTTGTACGAAGTTTGACTTATTTTGAAAGATATATTACATTAAAGTTGGTTTAACAAAAATATTTAGAAAAATGTATAGCATTGCACATGAAGAATCGGAATGGGGATGAAAGTCTAAGTAGATTGAGATGCCTTGATTAAGGAATGCCTGAATGCCTTGGGGATGTTGGTGAAAGTCAAGCATTTGTTGTGTACCTTCGTCGTGATTGGAAAGGACCCCTGTTGTGTGATCAGGGTGGGTTTGTGATGAGACCCACACGAGCGAGTCGGCGAGTGATCCGATCGCGTCGTGGTGGGGGTGTGAATTATGTGAAATGTGTTTGAAGGACCCAACCAAAGAAATCCCTGGCATGGCATGTGGTTCTGGCATCGAGAATTGGCAAAGCGACACATGTACAATCCGAGTGATAACAAATGATATGCCTGATGATTGTTACTGGACGTGGTAAGTCCATTGAGTGGTGTCATGTGAATTGACAAGTATGAGAAGTGAACTTAAGACGTTCATGGAGTGATCATGAGACGAGTTGCATAGTAATATCGCTAAGTAGATTTATGATCAGTGAGTGGGTAACAACCCTGAAAATGGTTAAGAGTCCGAGATGATGCTAACTAAGGAGGATAAGTGATCAGAGTGCATAGCGAAAGCGTATGAGCCACACAGTTGAGTGAGATAATGGCTATAAGGGTTTTGCTTTTGCTAAGGAGAAAGTAAGGACAAGTTTCGAGGGACGAACTTCTTAAGGAGGGGAGAATTGTACATCCTGAATTTTGGACGTTTATATAGCTTGAAATAAGTTGGATTTTGAGATTAGGATATAAATGTTGGACATCGCCTCGAAAGGTAGAAGTTTGGTCGTTTATTTCGAAGCACTGAGAAGACAGAAAGGTAATAAGTTAGAAAATTATAGTTTTGCCTCCTCCGGCTCGCTCTAGGTTCCTAGTTGGTTATCCGTGCTTGTTTTTAGAATTTAGATGCTTGGCCTGCGTTCGCGTCGTCATTTGTTTCATTTTGTTGTCTTTTTTTTTTTGGGTAAGGCTGTTCATTTTGATGTCCATATCAATTTTTCAAAAAAATTGACCCAATCAGTCCGGTCGCCTACGCGCCTTTTTCTTTTATTTTCCATTTGATCTTATCCAAGCAAATGGCCATGTGTCCTACTCATATGGTGCCAAATGTCAAGCTCTTCTCTTCACTCCCCCTCACATGCCACTCTGTCAAATCATGATTGTTTATGCTTTGACCTTGGGGGGGACAAAGCTTGCTTGACAAGCTTCATTAATGCCTTGAAATATATATATAATATATATATCTATTATATATCTCTCTCTCTCTCTTCCCTCACTCCCTCTCAACCGACCTCTCTCTCTCCCTCTCGGTCACCTTGCGTTTTCGTGAGTTCCAGTGCGCACCCGGAGAAAACGGCTCGTTCAGGGTCATCGGGTATCCAAATCGACCTGTTTTCTCCCATGTGACCGTAAGACCTTGAGCTTCAATAATATGAAAGCGGATCGGCCAAAAAACCTATTGCCGATTTTCTATTGTTGTGTTCCGGCGGTTCTTTGCAATATCCGAAGCCACCAGCCACCACCGAGCACCACCACCATGTCCCCATCATCTTAGCTCACCCATGGTCCATCCCCGACCTCTTGGTTTGGCCCGTTCGCTCCCTCATCTCTCTCGGATCTCTCTCTCGGCTCCAGAATTATGTCGCTAACTTCAATCGGCCGCCAATGGAAATTCGACCGTTGGATTTTCGTGATTTTTGGATATGTCGTAGTCTTATCCAAGGTGAGTTCATAGAACTTTGAATCACTTCGATCCGAGGTCGTTTGACCTTTCAAATCTACTTTGCCATTATGGTTGCGCTAGTCCTTGCTCATTTGCTGTCAGGGGTAATGTATTGCTTCCGCTAGGGTTTATTTGGATATTAAGGTTTTTGGGTTGGCGACAGTCCTAGGATATCGCATGTATCGACCGTCATCGTACAAATGTTGCACGCTCGTAGAGGTTCGGGGCATGACAGCAATTCACACGTAGCCTAGTGTCGCGACCCGCCCTCGAGAGGAGAGCGGGCTGATTGATTGCTAGGCCCAATTTTTAAGATCGAGACTTCGCTCGGGCCCTCCCAGGCCAAATCAAATCGCGATGGGTTTATCGAGTTCAACCTTTGTGTGATCGGTGATATGTGCATCGGCGTACGTGCAATTCAGGGTCGCCACCAATCATTTTTTTTGAAGGGTATGATCGGAAACCCTATCGAGCGACTAAGAGGGATCGCTCGATTCTGCGAAAATAAAAGATTTTGGGTTCTGAGACTTAGTTATGTCAATATTGCTATTAACGCCCTTTCGGTACCTAGTTAACTGATTTTCTATCATAAGGAATTCATGCAGGCGGGATTGGGTGTGGTAGACCCTAAGAAATCTAACGGAATTTTTTTTATCCTATCAACCATAGTCAATAAAAAAGTGCACGGTCAAGAAATCATACATGGAGAGATCACGCCAAATCAAGTCAACATGAGCCTAGGGGAGTCTAAGAAATCTAGGGAAGACGCCAATTAGATTCATGGGTGATTTGAATGGTTTGGGTCAGATTGACCAGAATAGCGAAATGATAATTTTTCAAGGGTCAGGAGATAAAAAATATGAAAATGGGTCAAACCAGTTGAATGTGGTTTTTCCCTAATTTTCACAATTTTTGAGGATTTTTTTTGAATTTTTCTGGATTTTTTTTTGAATTTTTTTTAGAATTTTCTAAGACTTTCTATGAATTTTCCTATTTTTGGGACATTCTTCGAAAATTTTTATTTTTCTAGAATTTTCCCCTATTTTTGAAATTTTCTACATTTCTAAAATTTTTTATTTTTTTATTATTTTTTAGAATTTTTTTATGAGTTTTATGAATTTTTCCATTTTTTTGGATTTTTTATTTTTATTATTATTTTCTTTATCTTATTTTTTTATTATCTGGACTGGGTTTGCTTGACCCGGCCCACTACCAGACCTGCCCAAGGCCCACTATCCTAAACCCGACTAAAAAAACGACGTAGTTTTAGGGTTTAAATTTGAATTCTCAAATTTTATTCTATTTTTATTTCTATTTTCTAAATTCCCGCCTATTCTAATCTTATGGCCGAGAAATTCGCCACATGGCTAAACTACAGCCTTCGGATCAACCGGCTAAAACTTACTGTCGAATCTACCTTTGACTAGATCTTAACTGCTCATCCTTATTACCAATCCTACGGCAGAGATCAAATCTAAGACTAGATCCTAACCGTCCGTTCTTTTTTTTTTTGGAGAATTAATAGAGTAATTCGCATTTCATAAATTTTTACTCCTAGAAAGTACTAGCTATCGACACGTGGCTGAGCCCTAACCGTCGGATTAAAATTTATTGCATGGTTTATCTATTATAGCGAACAGGCTAACATGGAGTCCACGTCAGTCTTTGACTAAGTCAATCTGTCGACGTGGCATCTGATGTGACTTACCACGTTAGCGTCACGTCGGATTTTGATTAAGTCAAACCGCTGACTGGATGTCGTCTTCTTCCTTGGACTGAAACTAGACGAACGGCCGAGGTTTGCCGACGGTGATCTAACAGCGAGACTGATTCCAATTAACCTATTTTTGACGCCAATCAACTCATCCTTCACTCCAAATCATCATATCTAAGCCCGAGCAAAATCTAACGGCTAAGACATCCTAATCGAAGCTCACGCAGAGACAGCCATGGCGAATCCAATCAAGCAAATCCGATCATAACTGTTAAATTAGTTCACAGAGGAGTATCTCAGGATGTTCAGAACACTTATCTCAGGCTTTGATTGAGCTCGCGATTGCCAAATTCCTTTGACGAAGTCGCGACAGACCGGCGAAGGTTGGAGGCTTTGAACGAAGACACTCACAAGCAATTGATGCAAAAATGAAACGCGGACATGCTCAGTGATGTGTGAGGAGTAAAAAGCACAGAAGAAACACAAGCATTGTGACCGGATTAGGAATCCGCCATTGGAGCACCGAGTCGAGCTCGAACTCGTAACTCACCTTTTTTAGCCTTGATGAGCTCTGAAACTGATGCCGAATGCTTCCTCCGAACTCAGGCAAACTTCTTGAAGTGATTTCAAGCCTTGATTCGCTCTCGATTGCTTAGACCGAACACTCACAGTCGAAGCTTCGAGCTTCAAGAATCGCCTTTTCCAAAGTCTCTCTCCCCTGCTCTCTCTCTCCTCTCCTAAGCCTGTTATGTACATTGTAACCCCCCCTAAAAAATCCTGGGATCTTCTCATTTTATCCTCATTAAAACCAAATCTCCAATCTGTTAGAATCTCCTTCTTTCTCGAGCACTTTCGTGCTAGAGGGAGAAAACCAGGGGCTGGTTCTGGCATGCTGAGATTCAAAGGTCAATCGGGTCGTCGGGTCGGATTTGACCGACCCCACTGACCCGGTTGATCAAATTGGCCCAAATTACCCCCTAAAAGATCGAAATTAAGCGAATTACACCCCAAAATTTGAATCCTATGGCATCAAATCTATTAGAAAACAAATTTTCATGCCAAGTTTCCTAGGGATTGGTATAAAAACCCAATTTTTAAATCCGACCCAAGTACCCATTTCGCAAAATCCAAACTCTTAATGATCTTATTTTTACAAAAATTGACATGACTAATGGATTCAGAAGACTAAAAACTACGGTTTGACGTGCCCTGATTTTTCATTTGGCCCCTAAAAAAATTAATCGCATTTTAAGTACTTTTAGGGACTAATTTGAAAAAGTTCAAATTATATTTTGGTCTTTTTCAGCGAAATTCGACAATTCCATGGTCATTTGGACTGGATTTTAATTTTAGAAAATAGAGGGGGATGACATGACTCCAGAAATGCAAAAATCTAAAATTACCGAGCTAAAATGAAATTTCTAGAAATTTTGCAATTAATTTGAAAATGTGACTAACAAAGTAAACCCCATTTCCAGATTAATTTCTTCAAAAATTCTTAGGCCAAAATTAATAGTAAATTAAAATAAAAATATTGACTATTTTTTCATATTTTTGTGGCCTTAGATGCTATTTTTATTAATTTTCAAGTATTTTTCCTATTTTCTAAAAAATATTAAAAAAATGCGAAAAATAAAGAAAATTATATTTTGTTCAAAAATGGTTCCTTAGGCTAGACCAAGGTCTTTAAAGTTGATTTTATAATTTTCTCATTTTTTCTTGATTTTTTTTATGAATTTTTGAAAATAAAATGCAAGAAAATACTGAAAATATGAAAAATTAATTTTTATTCAAAATTGATTCCCTAGGACAGGCCAAGGTCTCCAAAGTTGATTTTGTAATTTTCTCATTTTTTCTTATTTTTTTTTATGAATTTTTGAAAATAAAATGCAAGAAAATACTAAAAATATGAAAAATTATTTTTTGTTCAAAATTGGTTCCCTAGGATAGGCCAAGATCCCCAAAGTTGATTTTTAAATTTTTTGAATTTTTATGGATTTTTTTAAAAAAATTAAAAATTAAAAATGGTCGAAAATCAAGTGTCAACACGTAGGAAAAAGGAAGCACCAGTAGCAGCAGGAAACGAGGGCAGTGGTTTGAGCAAAAAAGACGTAGCAGTAGACTCCAAGCTGCTGAGGGAAGAAGACGAAGGAGAGTAGTGACAACAAGTAGCAAGCGGCGGCGGCGGCCACCAACAGAGGAAGAGACACAGCAGGTCAGCAGTAGGTGGCCGAGAAGGAGGAAGATTAAGCAATAGGTTCTAGCTGAACCAAGGAGCAGCTAGCAGAAAGGAAGCCACAGCAACAAGCAGAAACCGCGACAGCAGCAGAGAGAATGGCCGAGAAGCAGCAGAACTAGCAGTCGAAGGAGACGAAGAAGACGCAACAGAGAAAGAAGAAAAGAAGAAGCCAGCTGCAGCAGGGGTTCCTCCGTGAATAATGAAGTTGGTGGGCTCAAATCATGCAAAATTGTCTTACTTGCATGGGAAATGACACTCAACCGAGATGATGGAGCAGAGCAGCCGCAAATCTGATCAAAGAAGAGGTTCCAGCTCATGTTTTTTTTTTTTTGAGAGCAGAAGCGGTGGAAATTTAAGAGAGCACGTGGGGTGATTAGCCGGCAGAAGAAGAGAAGAAGAGATAAAGAAAGGGGTTCTCAAACTTTAAGTTCCTTATCTTGTGGTACATGAATTTGAGAATAGGAACACAATTAGTAAATTTAGGATAGGGTGAAAATTTTTACACAATGGATGGAAACATTTTTTGGGCTCACGCAACGACAATTCAGACACGATCGGGTTCGACGTGGATGGAAAAATTATCGGCGCGAATGGGAGATTTTCTTCGGTGCGATCAAATGAAATTCAACTTCGGACCGACGCTTCAACTAAATTAATGTTGACGTCTGAAAATAAATCCTCATTCTACGAAATCTGAATTTTATTACGATTTCGGATGCCGAATTTTCGGGACGTCACAACCTCTGCAGCCACGTCGGATTATTCACGGCGTTTTCTCATGGAACCCTAGAGTAGGGTAGAAGTGTCACACGGTGAAAGTTTAGGTTTTTTTTTTCATGTCACAAAAAAGTTTAGGGTAAACATGTCATAGTGGACATAGTTTGAAGTTTTTGGTGATGTTTTCCTTAAATAGTAAACTGATTTTTTTTTTCTTTTGTCAAGTATCATAGTAGAGTACAATAATAATTCCTTTTCCTTTTTTCTGAATCTGGCTTAGGAGGCTTTTAGCTTTGTATAAGGTTCATTGAGAACTTATGGTTGCGTGTTGTCCAAGAAACTCAATTAGCACTCAGATTGCATCTTCGTTTTGAAGACATCCATCTTGCATTGAGTTCCTAGGGGAAGAGACTCGAGCTAGTGTTGATGTTTACGCTATGAGATGTAAGGAGAATTATCAAGAAAGTCTTAAACATATTGCAATTTTATCAATTCAAACTTAAACCTTTTACATTTTGGCTAATTCAATCTATTCAACCAATTTTGGCCGAAAATCATTAATGTGGCACAGCAGCCACTGACGTGGCACAATTAGCGTTGACATATACAATATTTAACGATACTATAATATCTTTTCAAACTTTTATTATTTATTTATTTTTCCTTTTTTTGGTCTCTTTCTCTTTCTCTCTTTTTTGGTTCCTTCTTACTCTAACTAGCCGTTGACTGGCCTCGCCAAGTTAGCAATTTTCAACCAAAATTAACCGAATGGAGTGAATTAGTATAATTGCAAAAGGTTTAAGACTTAATTGGCAAAACAAAAAAAAAGGTTTAGGATTAAATTGGCACAACTACAATAAGTCTAGGACTTTTTTTACTTTGTAATGTTCCCATAAATGTACATAGTTGATGAAAGAAACTAATTGGGAATAGTCTAGTGGGACTAAATAGAGTGTTGAGATTGGTTATACACGTGAGGGTGTGTGTTTTGGCTTAATATATTAGTACAGATGACGATATTGATATGCAATTTAGTTAAAGGGTTCATGCCACTTTGGTGTCCTCGTGAACCCGGCATTACATTAGCTGCACCGTCCTCATTCTTCATTTTTTTTTTTAAAATTAAAGACCAAGATATTTGAAGTAATTAATAAGGAGAATGTCATCAGCAATTAGAAAGCTAGGGGAGAAGCCATAGAGAAAGCAAAGAAAGATGGAAGAAAGGTAGAGTCACCCAAAATTGCAAGTGGTCATGAAGGAATACCCGACGAACCTTCGTTCCAAATCCATCATATTAACCGTCGAAAACATGTCACTATCGAGAAAGTACAAGGAGAACATCATAAAATGGTTATATGATAAACATCTTCATCTTCCTAAATCTTGGATTTGAATTACCATGCTAATAACTTCTTTAACGTTATTTATTTGAATTTATTTCTTTTTTTTCCCCTTTCCCTTTTCTTTTTGCCGGTGGCCAGCGAGGACCCCCTCCCGTGGACATCAATTGAAGGAGGAGGAGGAGGCCGACTCTTGCCTAGGCCAAGGTGCGGTTTGCTAGCCATAGGCGGAGGTCCAAGTGCGGCCCGGCAAGGCCAACCCCCGCCTAAGGCTAGCTAGGGTGACCTCGTCCAAGCAATGCTTGCCCTCACGGGCCATCGGCAAAAAAAATGGGAAGAAAAAAAAAAGTAAAGAAAGGAATAAAAATTATAAAAGATTAGAAAAAAAGTAATTTAAACATTATAAAAACATGTCAGGTCAGCAGCAATGGTATCCCGTAAGACAATCGACATCCACGTCAGTGGTTCCGTCTATTAGCCGGATGAATTGAATTGATACCAATGCAAAAAGATGTTGGACTAAACTGGTCTAATTGAAAGGTTTAGAATTGAATTTGCAGAAATGTAATAGATTTATGACTTCTTTTTTGGACTTTTCTGATAAACATCCTCATCATTCTCGCTCAAAACTTGAATTTGAATTACCATGCTATACCTTCTTTAAGGATATCTTTTATGATCACAAGCCGTACCTATATGTCTCCAATAATCATCTGACCAATATAACCCTGTGGCTACTACATTCATTCAATATTAGTGAAGTGCTCGAAGAGTGACAACACCCTATTATTCGCTGACAAATGACTATTAGATCATTTTTATTTTTCTTTAATTTTTTGATGCTGCATGAGTAATTACGATCATCACTTTCCTTAAGGGCGTTTAAATATACTCTTGTCATAACCATCAATTAGATGAGCTAGCGTAAATTTCAATACTTATAATTGTTCGATTTTCTGCAGCTTTTTCCATTCCCCACTTGGATCAAAACATAACTTTTACTTGGTCAAATAAACTTTTTTTTATATGATATATGATTGACTTGATTTTTTTATACTAGTAAATGAAATCCTTACTCATGCAGAGGGACCAATAACTTGAGATTAGAGAGGAAGAGAAAGAAACTAGTGAATTCGTGCTAAGTTATCTCTCAAGCTTTTATATTGAGTGGTGGAAAAACCTAATAGATTTCGTTTTATGGAATTAAACTATCCAAATAAATAAATAAATAACTATTATTCCTATATAAAGAAAAGATAGGCTGATACTCCTTGATAAGCTTGCAAGTTGAGGTTGGTTAAAGTAACACATAACTAATTTTAGGGTTTTGCAGTCTTTTTTTGAAAGAAAAAAAGAAGAAGGTACTTTTCACTACTTACTTTATGAAAAAAGTGGTTGGCCTAAAGAAAACTAGAAAATTACTGCAAGGAAAAATGGCAAGTAAGAGAGGACCAAGTGTTCAGTTCGGCTTTGGAAATGAATTTGAATCTCTAAAGGTCATTGGGCAAATGCTAAGGTGTTTGACAATATTTTTGGGAGAGTTTTTGGAGATGCATTGAATTTCCAAAATCCTCCAAAAGCCCTCAGCTCAATGCAAGTTTTACTATATTTGGGTTTGGGTTTGGAGCTTTATTTCCAACTTTCCACTCACTAAATATTCAAAAATTTAGTTTTTCTGTTACCATTTTTTCACTTTGTCGTCTCACGTGACATTTCCGATGACCCTCGCGTGAGGGTTACTTGCTCAGCTGGCGTCATGTGAACTTAGGCAACCCTCACCTGAGGCAGCATGACCTCCAGTAACGATCGCTGATGCTAGATGTGGCTCCTCGTCGTCCGATGCTTGATGGTATTTTTTTATTTTAATTAATTATGTAAAATATATACATAAAGCCCTTTACAAGTTTTTTTTCAGACAACATTTAAATCAAAATTTGATTTCTAAGATACTCTTTCAATTACATTTTAAAAAACCCATTTGACCTTATAATTTTGCATTTCTTCAAAAACTTCCCCGGAATATCAAGTCAAACACAAGAGGGCTCATACTATTGACCCAAATTAAGAAACAGGGTTTCTTTCGATTAGTTGGGAGGAGGCCCACTAACTTTAGGCGAGAGATAATTTGTCGGTGTCCTGTTGGCCGTCACGTCAGGGTACGATGATGTCGACAATTCCCATATTTATCGTACGACCATTTTCCCTTGTTTTTTTGTTTTTGCCGTTTCGTTTCTCGGTGCTCTCTCTATCGCATGTCCCACGAGGCCACACAAAATGTCTTTTCGACACAAAAAAAAAAAATGCTTCTCTCTCTATCTCGTTGTATCTATCTTTACTCTCTTTTTCTTAATTTTACCAAAACAAGATGAACCGATCTGCGTCTTTGAATCTTCTCTACCAAATTAACCGTTGCCATTTCGGTCGAACTTGAATGATTTGCTTTCCTCCTTATTTCCTGCCTTTTCATGGGCACATCACACCATTTTTGCCCTGACTAGAATATCATTGAATTTGGAATAATGGGTCTTTTCTTTTTCCTTAAATGTTTGCGGCCACAAAATAAATAGAGAGATCCTTCGCGTTCATTCTTGTCTTTTAGTTTTTGGCCTTTGCCCTCACATCCCTCTCTAGGGTTTCTGATTTTTTGACTTAGAGAAGAGAACACCCCGGCAAATCTATAATACTCCGACCATTTTCATCCTGTGGTTTTTGACTTGTGTTCGAATGATGGTATAGCCCATGTCTGTTTGAAGAGAAAAAAATGTGTGATTAGTCATGCAGCGTTTTTAGCCTCCCAGGTACTTCAGTCCGAAGTCTAGACAGTAGGAGGAGGTTAGAAAGCTGGTTGAAGCTGCACAAGGTCCCTGGTGAGTTCTGGTTTTTGATCGTTGCGGTATCTTTGTTATGTGCATCGCTGTGTATGAGCACTTGTCATTCTAGGGTTGATGACCATCATTTGTGTAGGAAGAATTTAATCATGGCGAGAGGCAAAATTCAGCTTAGGCGAATCGAGAATGCGACGAGCCGGCAAGTCACCTTCTCGAAGCGCCGGACCGGGCTGCTGAAGAAAGCTAACGAGCTCTCGGTCCTCTGCGATGCCGAAGTTGCCGTGATCATCTTTTCGCAGAAGGGAAGGCTTTACGAGTTCTCCAGCAATTCCGAGTACGTTCGCATACTGTCTTTTAATTCCGAGTACGTTCGCATACTATCTTTTCGCCGGGAACAGGATTGAGCCATGTTAACATTCTTATCTCCAAAATGAGGGCACAAGCACATATATATGCTCTGTGTTTGTAAAGTGTAAGTGAGGGACAGCATCATGGCATGGGTTTTTTCTTTTCTATCATTTTTGGTTTTGGTCAAACGTTAGTGCTTTCCCCTACGATCGTGGACGGAACCCATGATGATGACCAATCTAGTTCTCATTTTCAGACAAATTTAAAAGTAATATGACTTCTGTTCAGACCGAAAGTAGCTTAGATAAAATCCATATTCTCGCGCTTTTTTTTTTTTTTTTTTTTTTTTTGTTTTTGGCTAGTCAATGTGTTGAGGTGTACCCTAATCAAATGGCTACATGCAGTGGATTTGATGATCAAAGGCATTCATTGTGTGCGCTCTTGCATTGGAGTTGGACTCTCTCTTTCTTAATGGTCCTCCTGAGAAAACTAATTGATGAATATCTTGCAAGTACTGATCTCGTCCAGCTACTTCACATGTTAAGATGATTAGTACTTCGTCTTGGGGAATGAGAAGTTATTTGATGTTAGTGAAACTAGGGGCTGATATTGTTCGGTCCTTGTGGTTTTGACAAGTTACAATTCAGCGTTCACCCCCAAGTCCACATTGATATGAAACGAACATGCCGTTTAGTGTTAATTTTCGAAGTGTTATAGGTTTTGAGGCTGCTCCTAGGGATTGATCGCCATTAACTAATGGTTGGGGAATGATGTTGGTAAGCGTACTCATGGTTAGGTACTAATCTGTTCGAAGTAGATCTTTTCCAAACAAATTTGATTGCTTGGAAAGATGTTGAAGGAGTCCAAACTTAAATTAAAGAGGTAAGCCTTCAAACCATGCCTTGTTTGATTTAGTTTGTTGTTTTTGCACCACTTAGATATGAATTAAGACTATTCTATGTACCCTATCCGATAATGGTCATCTTTCAAATCATACGAATCCATGTTTCAAGATTATGACCATACTGCAAGGCAAAAACCAACAATTTCATATGACACATATTATATTAGTTAGGAAAGTGAATAACGTGTTATCTATTTACCGCCATAATCAAGAAGCATTTCAAATCGTGATTCATTGAAATTGAAACTTCACGCATAATTAATCTCTTTTCTAAATCAAACAAAACCTGCAAAAGATTTTCAAGTCGATTTTTCAATGGTACTTTAACCCTAAACAATAGCCTTTGAAACCAGTCCTAGACATCTTCAACTTCATACATTTTTGTTTACGTGTTTTGAATGTGAATAAGAGTATGGGCTCAACACCCTGATCTCTTGGATTTCTTATTCATTAGAGTATTATTGTCAAAAAGGGACTGCCATCGTCCATGTTTACCATTTTAGTTGCTCCATCTTGTGAGTACTCAGTGTTCTTCATTTAGCGGCACAAAAAAAACTTGAAGTCACAAGTTAAATGTAGGTTCAACTGCTTGCTCTTACACTGTCTCGGAGAAGTCATAAGTCCTTGTACTGCTTCACAATGCAACTGATGATTTTACACGCATCATGTGCTGTTCTTACTTCTTACTGACATGGGATGGCATGTGGAATTCTGATGACTTTTCACTCACGTTCAAATTTATTTCACCTGCACACATTATATACTTTCATAGTGTGAATGTGGACGTTTACACTGTAAAATTTGAAGACAAATATTGCGGGTAACCAAGACTTTTCCAAGTTCTTCATTTCATTGCAAGTAAGCTGCTTAGAGGCTAATAACTTCTTGAGGAGGCTTATGCCTCTTGCAGATTCTATTGGCAAGTGACGAGGATGCATATTCACGGGAAGTCATGCATGACTCACAAAAATTGTTCATTGATTTCTATAGTGTTCGCTTACTTTAATTTTGAACGATACCTGATTAATTTGGAGAACGCATCCCTGGTGACTGAGCTTATATGCTGTCTTTGCAATTTTTCAGAATCCAAAAGACAATCGATCGATACTGTAGATCTGCAAATGATACGTACAAGTACCGGCCTAATATGGAACAACATATTCTGGTCAGTGCTCTAACCTTTCCATGATGCTACATTAAGTGCATCGATCAGGAGTTTAGTGAGATTCTCAGTTTAATTAAACCAGTTGCCAAAATTGTTGGGCACAAGAAGTAAATAATGTCAGACTAGTAATATTTCAAGCATTTATGCACAATCTGTGGAAGTTCAGCAAGTTGAACACTTTGATTTTTATTTATTTTTGCTGTACAAAACAAAGAAACCTCCTGCTTTTTTTTGTGTGGATTAACATATAACATCATAGTACAATTTTTTTATAGGACTTATGTAAAAGTAGACTTACGATTGTTTCTAGAAAAGTTTATGTGGATGATTGTTACTCTTTCCAATTGATTGGATTGATGAATGCTATTGAATTTTAATGATTATTGCTATGAAATGTGTGATGGAAATGTTCTCTTAAGTATGAAACTTATGAAATCCTATGTGTTAAGCTTAGGCATCACAAATAGAGTTTCTTAAGCATCATGCGCAACAGAAATATCGCATCATGAATTTGAGCGATAATTGCTATGATTTTGTAATATTCTTCAATTTGATGGATGGAAAGAATTACAGTCGTATATATAAACTAATCTAGAAATCCCACCAAGTTAAGATGGGAAACATTTCAACAAGAAAGATAAGTGAAATGGGAAACATGTACACAAGAAACACAATATCCAATAAGAAACTTCTTGAAATCCTAGTAGTACTCAATTCTTAATTGATAAGATCGCTGATTCAACTAGAAGAAGAACCCTAATCTTTTTAGATTCTTATATGTGTTGTGGATTTTCACAACATCCATCTTCACTAAAGCTTGTTAAAAACATCAATATTTCGAATATTAACTTCTTAAAACTTTTTGTCTGCATCACCAGTGTATCTCCATTGATGGGGACAATCACGGATACATCCTTTGGCCAAGTTATAACGTTGGACTTCAAAAAATAAAATCCACGTACATATATAGACACACACGATACATGTGCTTTGGCGCATGAGAGATGCTTCATGATTTTTAAGCAGTAGAAATGTTGGAGATACTTTTTAAATTGGTTTACTAAGCGTGAAATTGTCACCTAACTCTTTTGAATTTATTACTTTTCGAGTTTTTTGTAATGATTTCTATTATATTGAGGATAAAAAGTTGATGGATAGCCACTAATGCTGACACCAAGATCTGATGATATAAATGGCGGGGCAAACAGATTTCAAGTTAATTGAAACCTTGAAATATGCTACTTTGAGCTCTGTATGTCCAGTTGGACATTGATTGGTCCTCTAAAATGCTTTCAGCTTCTGAAATTGACGCAGCGCAAATGCAATGGGAAACGACAAAAAAAAAAGCGTAAGAGAAAATCTCGAAAATTCAATATCAAATATTCTGTCTTATCCTTACTTGAAAAACACCTTTTATATGAGGTGTGAAGCCTAACCTTAATAGGCATCCAACAGAAAGCCCAAAATTACAAAATCGCTACTAATAGCAAAAATAATAGAAAATAAAATAAATAAAGAGAAATTCAAAAACCAAACTAAACGATCCCGAATAGCCGAAATCCACTTTTAGTCACAGCCAAAGGCAGTGAGTATTGATCAGGACGCCGTTTCACTTTAACCGACCAAATTTGAGTTCTAACGTTGACAACTTTCGGGTTCTCTAGTACTATGCGCATCATGCCCCCTTTGACTTCCGTCGGGATTTCTGCCTGTCTAATCAGTCTAAGAACATATTGCTAACACTATCCACATCATTCTCCTCCACTTGAGAAAACTCGTCCTCGAGTTAGAAGTATGATCTGGATACAAAGGCTCCGTGGAATCATGGAACGGTGACAAATCAACGACATTGAAAGTGTTAGAAATACCTATGCTACGTTCAAGATTTATAACATAGGCATTATCATTAATCTTCTTGCTAACAATATAAGGCCCGTACTTCTTTGGCTGCAACTTGTTGTAAGTACCAATCGGGAACAACTCTTTATGAAGAAACACCATGACTTGATCGCTTACTACAAATACCTGCTTGCGCCTGTGTTTATTTGCTGCAGCCTTGTACTTCTGATTGGTCTCTTCCAACTTCTGCTTGACTTCCTAATGCATCTCCACAATCTGCTTAGCCATGTGATCTGCTACAATACTCTTCTCTACTTGTCTGGGTAACTTAATCAAATCCAGAGTATGCTGAGGCGCCTTTGTATAAACAATCGAAAAAGGTGACTTGCCAATAGAACGATGAACCTCATTGTTGTAAGCAAACTCTGCCTGCGATAGAGTAATATCCCACTGCTTCGGTTTGTCACCACAAAATACTCCGAATTAAATTACCCAGAGTTCTATTGACCACCTCTGTCTGCCCATCAGTCTGTGGATGAGCTGTGCTACTGAAATTCAAAGATGAGTCAAATAGCTTCCATAAGGTCTGCCAAAAATGCCCTAAAAATTTGTGGTCTCTATCATAAATAATAGATTTAGGGACACCGTGCAAACAAATCACTTCTTTAAAGAATAGCCTGGCTACACTTACTACATCAGAAGTTTTCCTGCAAGGAATGTAGTGCGCCATCTTGGAGATTCTGTCAACCACAATAAAAACAGAATCCACTTCTCTCTCGGTTCGTGGTAACCCGAGCACAAAATCCATAGACAGATCTTCCCATATATTTTCTAGGACAGGCAAAGTCATAAACAAACCTGTATTTTTAAACTGTCCCTTAGCAGTCTGGCAAACATAACACTTCTGTACATACTTGCTGACATCTCTACGCAATTGAGCCAGTAAAACCGCTCCCCTACTGCAGCAACAGTTTTATCACGTCCTAGATGTACAACTAGTCCACCGTCATGTAATTCACAAATTACCTTCTCTCGTAATGATGTCCAAGGAAGGCAAAGCTGATTTCCACGCATCAGGTAACCATCCAAAATATAGAACTCCTACATAGGTTGACCAATAACACGTCTCCCAAACCCGACCAAAATAATTATTACCTGCATAAGTCTTTTAACTGCTCGAACCCCAAAATGTCTTGACTCAGCATAATCAATAATCCAACTCTCCTGGTCAGTGCATCTGCTACGACATTATGAGCACCTGACTTGTGCTGTAATCTGAAAGGAAATTTTTGTAAGAACTGACACCAACGTGCATACATATCCTTATTGATCCTCTTCTGGATATTCAGATACTTCAAAGCTTCATGATTAGAATAGAGCACGAATTCCTTACCAACTAGATAGTGCTCCCACACCTTCAAAGCTCTAACAACAGTATAAAATTCCTTATCATAAGTGCTCCACTTCTGTCTCACATTACTAAGCTTTTCACTAAATAGCAAATTGGCCTGCGTCCCTGAGACAAAACAGCTCCTATGCCCACCCCGCTAGCATCACAATCTACTTCGAACAGCTTATCAAAATCAGGTAAAGCAAGAACAGGTGTTGTACACAACTTTTTTTTAGGATAGCAAAACTATGCTCGGCTTCCTCTCCCCACAAAAATTTACCTTTCTTCATACATTTCGTAATTGGGGTCGTGATAGTACTAAAATTTTTAATAAATCACCTATAAAAAGTAGCTAACCCATGAAAACTTCGAACTTCCGAAACAGTTCTAGGTGTAGCCCACTCCCTGATCGCTTTTACTTTCGCCTCATTAACCTCTATTCCCTCAGCAGTAATAATAAATCCCAAGAAAAGAAGCTTGTTAGTTAAAAAACTACACTTCTTAAGATTGATATATAGCTTATTGGCCCGTAAAGCTGTCAACACTTCCCTCAAATGTAGCAAGTGGTCCTCCTCGATTTTACTATAAATCAGGATATCATCAAAATAAACTACAACAAATTTTCCAATAAAAAGTTTCAAAACCTGATTCATAAGCCTCATGAAGGTACTCGGAGCATTAGAAAGTCCGAACAGCATCACTAGCTACTCGTACAACCCTTCTTTTGTCTTGAAGCTGTCTTCCACTTATCCTCAGGCGAATACGAATATGATGATACTCATTCTTCAAATCTAGCTTCGAAAACCATTTAGCACCATGCCACCTATCCAGCATGTCATCCAATCTCGGAGTTGGAAACTTGTAGCCCACGGTTATTTTATTGATGGCCTGCTGTCGACACACGTCCTCCAACTCCCATCTTTCTTAGGAGTTAATAGAGCAGGAACAGCACAAGAGCTCATGCTATTCTGATTATGCCCCTTTCGTAGCAACTCCTCTACCTTATCCTTCAGAATCTCGCTCTTCTTAGGATTCATCCTGTAGTGCGGTAGATTAGGTAGACTAGCACCAGGAATTAAGTCTATATGGTGCTGAATATCGCGCATGGGCAGTAATCCATCTGGAATCTCCTCAGGCATCAGCTCACTAAACTCCTTCAACAAAGGCTTAACTGATTCGGGCTGCTCCTCCACTTGCAATTCAGCCTCTGTTTCCAATGCTTGTTTAACTACTAGCGCGTAAATCTGTCGGGTATCCTTAATTTCAGCTTCAAATTTCCTTGTAAGGGTAAGGAAATTATTCCCAGCTGTCTGTTTTTCCTTACTTTTCAATGGCAGCAATGTGTACTTCACTCCTCCCTTCTCCAGATTATACTGATTACTCCTCCCCGAATGCTGCGCATCTACGTCATATTGCCACGGCCTTCCAAAACAACACGTGACAGACATCCATATCTACCACATCGCAATACAATTCATCATGATACTTACCAATGGAGAATGGAATCTTACACCGTTCAGTCACCCGAATGCTGTCCACTCCAGATTTAATCCACCTCAGCGTATATGGATTAGGATGTTTCTCCACAGGTACTCCCACTTCTTTACTGTCTCCTTTCCGATGATATTTTCCATGCTACCACTATCAATAACCACAGCAAAAATTTACCCAGAATGGTAGTGACCTGGTTCGGAACAACTGATGGCGCTGCGAATCATCCTCCTATTTTGGCGCTATCATCATCCTGCGCACTACGCAATTTACTCCTCATCTTCCTCCTCATCAAAGTCTTCCTCCTCACCATCTGGCTCACAGCAATATCCATCTTCCTCCTCTTCTCACACTGCCGTGTTTACTGCCTTCCTCTGAGGACACTCATTGGATCGATGCCCTAGTTGATTACATCTGTAACACTTTATTGCCGCCGGTTTTGCATAAGGATTCGGGTTCGCATTTTTCTGCGCTTGCATCCCCTTGTCCCTCGCCTCGTTCATAGATGCTTTCCTACGCTTTATCTTCAAAACGTCGCTCCATGTTAGAGCGATTATAGGAGAA